>JAJOOE010015129.1:0-29035 GCA_036250405.1 Solanum raphanifolium | reverse complement strand
GTAAATTTTTAATTTGAATTGAAAATAAGATATTTCATTGTTATGTGCTCCTTAAATTTAGCACCATCATCTATATATCAGGTATATATTTTAATTTATTTAAACTTATTATTATTAAAAATGTAATAAATTTTTATTATCAATTTTTACCAATTAGTTATTTCAAAAAATAGAAGTTCCACAAATATAATAAGTAAATAATGTGATACTGATTAGTTTGTTAGAATTACTGTTGTAAATTTTTAATTTGAATTGAAAATAAGATATTTCATTGTTATGTGCTCCTTAAATTTAGCACCATCATCTATATATCAGGTATATATTTTAATTTAACTTCTACATTTTTTTAAATTCATTTTAAAAAAAATAAGGAAGAGCAATTTATTAAGAACAAACACATTCAATTTATTTAAACTTATTATTATTAAAAATGTAATAACTTTTTATTATTAATTTTTACCAATTAGTTATTTCAAAAAATAGAAGTTCCACAAATATAATAAGTAAATAATGTGATACAGATTAGTTTGTTAGAATTACTGTTGTAAATTTTTAATTTGAATTGAAAATAAGATATTTCATTGTTATGTGCTCCTTAAATTGAGCACCATTATCTATATATCATGTATAATTTTAATTTTAACTTCTACATTTTTTAAAATTCATTAAAAATTAGGCAGAGCAATTCATTAAGAACAAACGCATTCAATTTATTTAAACTAATAAAAAAAGAGAGATCAATACAAGAATTTTTAACATAAACAAATTTTAAAAACTATTTTAAATTTATGTTTTTTTTTCAATATTTTGTTTTTAAAATATTAATTATTATTTAACTAGTAAAATTAATTTAATATCACAGAATTTATAAAATAATACTTAAAACCTATCAGTCATTAAAACTAAAACACTATATTATCTTACATACAAGATTACATAGTAACAAACATTAATAAAGTAAAGGAAAATGAAATTTATTACTTCTTATAATTTATCCTTAATAACATAAGTATAAATTAATTACTGTAAAAATACATATCAAGATCTGTAACATAAACAATGGTGTCAGTGGGCCACTCAACATGAACAAAGTACACAAATATTTAATTGTGAAAAAGAAGAAGAAGAGGTTTAGAATTTTCATTGTTTTAAAATGAGAGGAAATCCTCTATTTATAGACAACAAATGGTAGCGTGAATAAATGTTTATTGTGCCTTATCGAAAATGTTACAACTATTTGAAAAAGTTGCAAACATTCGGAAAGGTCACAACCTTTCATAAAAGTCACAACTTTTCATAAAAATTGCAACTCTTCAGTAAAGTCGCAACTTTTCATAAAGTCACAATTTTAATGAAAATAGAAGACTAGTTTTGGAAATAAATAAATTTAAAAGGGAATTCTGGTTTGTGGTGGTGCCACGTAGGCGGGCCTAAGGTTTTCATTTATATATATATATAAATATATATGATTTATCTACAAATTTTATCTGCCATTTTTCTTTGAAAAAAAGTTGAATTACTAGTACTTCAATTCAACAAAATTAAAATATTTAAATTATCAACTTTTTGAAGGCTTCTATTCTCCTTTACCTTACTAATAAAAAAAGCAAAGAGATTGTTCATAAAAAAGATTTGGTTATATTTAAACTAAAAGGAAGGAAACTGTATTAGGAAGATAAGAAAATTTCAGAGTTATAATTCAAAAGAATCAATAAAAAACTCACTTGAGGCACACATGGAGTCCGAAATTTCAAGATTTATATTATTAATTAATCACTTAAGATTTAAACATTCACCACACTTTCGAAAGTCTTAAAATGACAAATTGAGAAGTAAACAAATATTAAGAGTCATACATTGTATTTTGGAGAAATTACAAAACAAACTGATTCATCAAAAGGTTTACTAGATATATTGGGAAAAAAAGTTACCTTAACTTTAGCAACTACATTCTTCAAATTTTAATTGCTAGGATAATCGTTGAATCAAAAGAACTTCTATGCATCACATAGCACCAGTATTGGGACCAATAATCAATGATCTCAAACATTTGTGAAAATAGTGCAATGATAATTTCGTTGATAAGTTAATAGTTAAGCCATGAGAGAAAATAAGAAAAGTGTTCTAAAAGGGTATGTATACTTTCAAATCAAGAAAAACTACGATAAAAAATTCAGAAAAGAGATGACGGTATTTGTGAAGAGATTTTTTTTTAACTGTTCTAGACGATTCTTAAATATGGAAATAGGGAGTTATATAACGTTTAGATAACCTCCTTAATTTTAAAATAAACACATTTCAGAATAAATAATTTTTAATATGTGTGTTAATGAAAATATATTTAATTATTACTCTATTAAATTTAAATTAAAAAAGCAATAGCTAATTATATACGGAAAAACTGTAGCAATAAATTTAGGGGTTGAATTCTACTTATGTAATTCTTAAATTGTAAAATTTTATTTTTAAATTTGTGCCACTTTTTGATTTTATGTATTTATTTATTTTATCTTTATCTTTATCCTAGGAAAAAAATATCAGTTTGTAACCGTTTTAGTTTTTTCAACGACTTTTTTAAAAAAAATAATCTTTTTCCTATATTCATGGTAAACAGTTTTGAAATAAAGAATATTTAATTATATAATTAAAATTGTAAACAGTTTTGTTAATTTGGTATTTAAACAAATTATATATAATTAATTTAAATTATTTTAAAAATCTGATTTTATGTGGTGCGTGTCACTTTTTCTTCTCCTATTATATATATAGATAGATGAGAAATGACCAAAGTGGTACTTAATGTATCTGTAATACTTGGAAAAAAATTACCCGCACAGGGTGTTTACACTAAGCCAATGCAATTTCTATTATTACATGATTTAAAGAAGTAAAACACATGTCAATTAATTATGGTTAATAAAATGAAATTTAAACACATGGCATGCATCTATCGGCTTGATGTAAACATCCAGTGCGGGAATGTTAGGCGAAATGATCTGACGGATCCTTATACTTGTTCGAGTTTGTATTATGGACCCATCTACTTAACTCCTTACCAATTGAACTTTTAAACTCAATCAAAACAAGATTTTTAAACCCCTCCTATCATGTGTGTAATTCACTCGTCATAAATACATGACATGTCAAATTCATGTCATAATTAGGAGAAAAGGCATAGATTTGCCCTTAAGTTTGTCCCGAAAAGTCAGTTATATGCTTCTAGTATCATGACGACCTATTACACACTTTTACTACTTAAAAGCGAATTTAATATCACCATGTTATGTGCAACACCACTCTCATAGTATGTGGTGTATTACACTCGCTACACATCAGCGCTACGTCAGCGCCATGTCAAAAATTGTAATTTTTTAATATCTTTTTTACTTTCTTTTCTTTATTACTTAAATTTTGTTTTATTAATTATATTTTACATTACTTCTCTTCATTATGAAGATAACCTCCACCTTTATGATCATTATTCTTGTAATCTTTTACCTCCATAACCTCCTCTATTATATTCATGTTTAATGTCATGCTCATGACTAACCTTTTGTATGTCTCTATGTTAAATAGAGGCATAAGAGTTCATATTGCATACACTTGAAGAATTGGAAGAAAGAAAAGTTCTCTTCTTTTGTTTCTCTATTTCTATTCTTTCATCTTCTATATTTCTTGTCTTATTTTGCTTTAATTTTACAACATGTTATCAACACGAGTTGCTCATTCTTTATTTTGAGAGATTGAAAAAAATATTTTGACATAAATGATTATTTGGTCATATACTTTGACATTTGAAAGTGTGAGTAAGAAATGTTAGTTAGATGAGGAAAAGGCCAAAGAAATAATTAATGAAAAAATTACTTAACTACACACCATTTATTATCATATTTTCTTATTTTTCCTACCATTTTAAAAAATATCAAAAATTCCTTCTTTTCCTCTCATCATTCCCTTTTCCGGATACATTAATTTGAAATCTCATACCCATGATTTTTCTTCCTTTTTTTCACGCCACAAATCTCTCCATAATTACATCAATTAATCTAATTTTGAATTTCAAATCTTTTCTAATTCCAATTAATCCATAATTACATCAATTAATCTAATTTTGAATTTCAAATCTTTTCTAATTCCAATTAATCCATAATTACATCAATTAATCTAATTTTGAATTTCAATCTTTTCTATTTCCAATTAATGATTTCAAATTATTCAAGAGGTAGATTTCTTTCCATCACTTCAATTTTCGATTTTTTTAATAAATTTTTCATCTTAAAAAATAAAAATAAAATTACCTCCGCCCCCTGCCTCCATTGAAATCTTATTGAACCTTTGCAATTTTAGTTAATCATATCATTGTTGAAAATTTTTCTTGAAAAATATTTATTTTCTTTTAATGTATCTACTATTGAAAAAAGTCCAAAAAAAAAGAGAAAAAAGTTGGATCTACCATTGCACTACCATCACTATCAAAGATACAGATTTTTAATGTATCTCGTTTATTGTCTTTGTTAGTGTTATCATTGATCCGATACATCACTGCTACAATAACCTTTGTTTTATGCAATGTATAATGTTCATATTTAAGGTATTCATACATAACTCTAATGTTGTTGAATCTTCAAGTAGTATTTATCATGTTCAATATAAATGTACTTGATACATAATTTTTGTGTTATGTATCACACACACAAAAAAGAAGCTATTTTGGAGCAATTACATGTACAGTGCATTTTTATAATTTTAAAATATAGTATTTCTTAAACAAAATAAGATACATAAATAATAATGTATCATGCACTAATTTTTTAGTTATGATACATAAATTCGAATTTATACTAAATGTATCTAATACATAACAATTACCAAACAATAATGTATCGATCTCAAACCTAAAATCTTATGGCCAACACTTTCTTATTTAATGTATCTAGTAGAAATACAACACTTATCAATTTAAATTGGAAGGATCTTCATGATGTAGCTTCTCAAAATTTTCGATAATTTTGAATCATAATTGAAAGGATCTTCAAAGAAGTAGGAGAATAATTTTGAAACTCAAAATTTTCTACAATTTTGAATCAAAACTGAAAGGATCTTCAATGATTTGGGATAAGAATTTTGAATCTCAAATTTTTCGACAATCTTGAATCAAAATCAAAAGGATATTCGATGAACTTGAAGATTCACAAAAGAAATTGTTTGTCCAACAACAATTCCATCAATTTTGTATCCTTCATAACTCACCTCTCTTATCCAAAATTTTGATAAAAGTTTTTATGAAACATAGAGAGCGATGAACAAGAAGAAGAAATTTAAATTTTGAATTTTTTGGTTTGTTATACTATATGATTGAATTCTTGACAATAAGTTGTACAACAGATTGATACATAATGTATCAACTATAATGTGTCCGGATCCTTAATTATGTATCTAAAATGCCTAAAAAACATGAGATTTGTGTAATTAAAAAAAGGGAAAATTATGCAGTTAAGCAAACTTATACTACTTAATTACTCATCATAGCTATAGTTTGCTATAATTACCACTCACGACTAACATTCTACATTAATTATGCGGGCTGACTTCAAGTTGGTATAATTAGCCACGTTTGTATATGTATAATTCTCCAGAATATACAAATACATATGTATAATATACAATTATCTAACCTATATACATATACAATTCACCTCTCTCCCACTCTCTGCCCTCTCTCGCTTCCCTCTCTCCTCCCTCTCCCAATCTCACTCGCCTCTCTCCTCCTCTCACAATCTCGCTTGCCATATATACAAATGCATATGTATAATATACAATTATCTAACCTATATACATATACAATTCACCTTTTTCCCACTCTCTGCCCTCTCTCGCTCGCCTCTCTCCTCCCTCTCCCAATCTCGCTCGCCTCTCTCCTCCCTCTCCTAATCTCGCTTGCCATATATACAAATACATATGTATAATATACAATTATCTAACTTATATACATATACAATTCACCTTTCTCCCACTCTTTGCCCCCTCTCTCTCCTCTCTCCCAGTCTCGCTCGCCTCTCTCCTCCCTATAACATATAACTACGAATTGTAATTATCAAACTATAGCTATGGAGAGTAATTGACCTATTTTTGAGTGGCTATATGTGAAAGTTTCCCTTTAACTATAAACTTACCGATTTTAGTCATTTAAGTATTCAAAAACTTATCAGGTATGGTCTTTGTCCATTTTTTTAAATACAAATAGCTTAGGTTTATATTGACGGAATCCATGCCTCGAGAAGTTAAATCCTTTAGCAACTTTTTCTGTTGTTTCTCTCTCCGCTACTTTTTCTTCAAATTAACCTTATGCGAAGAACCTTAACTTCAACAATTTAAAATAAAATTCACGAGCAAAGAAAATATAAGTCATAATTTTATTCAACAGAGGATAAAATGAAGCATAGTATTGGTACTAATGACTTGAATATGCTAAACTTTATTATAAAAAGAAAAAAATTTATTACCCGTTAAATTCAAAGTTTGTTCTCCAACGACTTCATTGAACGTAATTTGTTTAATTTTTCAGAAATTGAAATTTATAAAATGGTAGATTTGCAATTTTTTAAATATTTTTTTAAATAGATCAATTTTATTATTCTATTCATTTTATTTTACGTAAAGAAATTTGAGTAAATTAAATAAAATTCGCACTGATTAGCATATTCAAGTCATTAACAACAATTATATGCTTAATTTTTTCTCCATTGAATAAAATTCGGACTTATATCTTCTTTCCTCGTTAATTTTATTTTGAATCATTGACGTTACTGTTCTTTTCATAAGAGTAGTTTGAAGAAAAAAGGATGGGGATAGAGAAACAACTTTAAAAATGGGTTAAAGATTTAATTTCATGAAGATTTCGGTTAATATAAACCTAAGTTATTTGTATTAACACCAAACCTGGTAAGTTTTCAAATACTTAAAGGACTAAAATCGGTAAGTTTATAGTTAAGGGAATAAAACCGGTAAGTGTATAGTTAAGGGACTAAAGCTGATAAGTTTTTGAATAATTAAAGGACTAAATCTGTTAAGTGTATAGTTAAGGGACCATTTTAAACCTAATGAAATGATATGAATGACCAATTGTATGCCATGAATCAACACTTGATTGTATGACTATGAGTATGTACATTATGAGTGTTAATGTGATGGTGGTTGTGCTGATTGGATCGGATGTCACGTTCCAACACATATATTGGATCGGGTGTCACGTTTTGGCACACTAATTGGGATCGGGTACCACGTTCTGGTACACTAACACAGTTTGAGTATGGGTTCCATGAGAAGACCATTGAATTGTCATACTTTCTTGTTATTGAGAATGTGGATTTGTACATTGCTCTTGAAATGATAACTGTGTATATGTTCTGTACATGTCATGTTTTACTTTGTTGTGACTGCTTATATATGTTTCACTTACTGGAATAGCCGTGTGATCCTACCAGTACATTGTGGTTGTGTACTGATACTGCACTTGCTCGTTCTTTGTTAAGTACATGGCATCTTCGGGCGGCTACTGACCTCACCTAGGAGATCAATGATCGAGACCGGATTTCAAGGGTGAGCCAGCTCTTTTAGGCTGCCAGGGAATCCTTCATTTCGTTAAGTCCATTCTCTTCGGACTCAAACTATTGTTTAGATATTTCCTAGGTTTGGTTGGGGTTGTACCCTTTTTCTTAGACTTGTTGCACTTTAGATGTTTTGGTACGTTGACTTTCAAGTTCTAGGGGTTGAACTTCCGCATTAGTTATGTTCGTTGTTTTAGTTGAACCCTTGGAATTTATGGGAACTCCAGTTTATTTCTGCATTTAAACCTGCTTCCGTATCTTTAAATGTCTTGATTCTTGTAAAATTTGTTAGTTGGGTTGTAGTAATGGTTCTCCCACTGGAGGGTTAGTGTGGGTGCCAATCACGGTGGTCTGGGTCGTGACAGAAATAATAAGATATAAATTTTGATTTCTTTAATGTTACTCAAGGGAACATAGGGGTTTAGTTTTTGCCATTAAATTGGTGGTCATTGATTTTTGTCGTTGGCATTAGTTTATATTTTTGTATCATAATATAACATAAGTTATGTCTTATAAGGTATAACACGTTATGCTGACCATTCCTACAACATTTATGTTGTAAGAGGCATAAGTTTAGTTCAAAATTTAGAAGGCAAAAGTTCTCTAAACTTATGTCAGATGACTTAATTTCTACAACACTTATGAAAGACAAGAAAAAAAAATCTCTAAGCTTATGTCTTGCGAAATAAGAGTATTTTGTATCACAAATTTTATTTCATACACACCTGACGCTAGTAGTTACAAATTGAGATTAATTTAAAGTATAACTATATAAATTATATCTTTATATATTTTTATTATACTAGTTTCTAGGTACATGCTTTGCACGTGTATAGCCCCATTAAATAATACGATATGAAGTTGTGATAAGTGTAGATTCAAAATAATTGGACTAACATTTCAGTTGCTTTGTTATCAAAACTCTAGTTGTTAATATTGATACCTCTGCTAAAAGTAAGGTATACAACTTCCTAGGAAGAAATTATAAATAAAAACTAAATTCTATACGTATTATATTTTGCTTTTCTAAAAGAGACAAGAGATTAGAGAATCAGATGGTTTGAAAAAGATTAAGTATAAATCTATTGATAAGATCACCTGAACAAAATGAAAACAAAACAATTTTCAATATCTATGCAAAACAGTGCAAGAATTACTTAAAATATAGGTTGCAAAACTAACCTGGTGACCGTCAAAAAAATGAGGAAAAAAACAATTTTTTTTTAAGGAACAATGCACATGTTTAATTTACTGCAGAAATAAAACTTCTCATACATATTATATATTTTTGAAAGAATGTAAAAACATGATATTAGTAAAAGAAATTCACAATTTCATACAAAGCAACCGTCAAAAATAATAAATACAAAAGAAAAATGGAATAATTTTTTTTTAATATCCACGTAAGATTATGCAAGAATACATAACAAAATATGAACTGCGCACAATTAATTTAGCTATCGTACCGAATGAAAAAGAATAAAATTAATTTATTGTTCTCAGGGAACAACGATGTATTTTACTTCCAATAATCAGGTAAATTAAGTGAACTTAATTATCAAAGAAGTAAATAGATCAACCTAATTGTGACATAGCATTTTAGTTTCTAAGTCGCAAGAGCTCTTCTTTTTCTTCTCAAATTTCACGTTTATTTTCTTCTCCTCTAGCTACTTGGTAATACACTTTTCTGCCTTCCTAACCATAAATGCTTCTTTTAAATTGTTTTAAGTGTGTATAATGTTGTGTTAATTATCACTATTTATAGGATAGAATTAAGCAACACAAAGAATTGTTATGTATATAATATTGGACGTTTGGTAGAGTGTATAAGAATATTGAATAATGCTAAATAGAATGTATTAGTTATGCTTGCATTAATTATAGGCATAATACATTTTTATTTTATTTTTCACTGATGAATTTTTCTTTTTTTTTTTACAAAAAGAGTCATGATTGTATTGTCACTGTCAAAGAGAATACAGAGGAAGAAGGACTAGGCCTGGCCTTCATCAGTACATATTGTATTTGTTAGCCTTTTAGGCTAATAAGCAAAAGATTGGGCGGACACAAGTGGCAATAGAATTGTTTCTTCATGGCGGATCAAAGGTGATAGCACCATGATTTCTCCTCTAAAAGATGGTATTTGCCATCTGTCGATGTTAAGTAGGCCTATGATTTGTCTGTCTAGGTAAAGAGCTATAGTTAGTGTAGATACAATTGTTTCCACTCTTGTGACTCAAGGACGCTAGCTTGTCGGCAACCTTGTTAGCTTCCCTCATGTAGTGAGTGGTATGAATATGGTGAGTGTCCAGCAAAAACTTGATCTTACTAATTGTGTCTTCAATTTTCCAAGGGCTTTGCCATTTTCCCTGAATACAGTGCTGAAGTAAGAGGGAATCAATTTCCACTATGATCCTAGGGTGACCATTTTGAATGCACCAGTTAAGACCAAACAAGAGTGCATTGGCTTCTGCACAGTTGCTATTGCCTCTCCCCCCAAAACGCCATAATCACCTTGCCTTCCTTGTCTCTCACTACCCCTCCTCCTCTGTAATTTCCTTCTATGCATGAACCATGTTTTGACAAAAGGATGTAGTGGTTTTTCCCATTTGACAGGAGTAGAGATGATCTCCATCAGTTAAAGACCCAATAGGTGAATAAAGCTGGGTCAATCATCAGGGAAGGAAATTTTAGGGAACTGGAGTTTGGATGATACTCATGAGGTTGATCAAAGTGGTAGATTTATGCATCGAGAGTTTTTCATCTTCATACTTGACTCCACATTTGGATCTCCACAGTTCCCACATAATAATAGAGGGCATTATCTTAGTGGTGTACAAAATTATAGAGTTCTTGCATTTATAATTCCAGAAAGAGTGGAGAAGGCTCCTCAGTGATGTTGTCCTAGGGTTGATGCCTAGAGCTCCAAATCTGTTCAGCAAAGTATCCAGAGAAGAAAATATGCTCAGTCGATTCTCCTGTTGGTCTTCTATTGGTGCCTGCACAACAACAACAAATGGAAACAATGTTAATTCCAAGTCTTGCTATTTTGGCTTCAGTTGGAAGTTTGTTATTGATGGCTCTCCAAGTCAGGAAATTTAATTTAAAAAGGACTTTGGGAAGCCATATTTTTTAGTCAAATGGAGAGATAGGACTTTTCTCCCTAATAAGTTCCCAGGCAGTAGAAATGGTGAATTTTCCATTATCATTGCAGGTCCAGAAAGGTTCATCATCTATATTCGAGGTAATAGATACGTCTTGGTTGATATATTATAGCTTCCTTAACATTGTCAGGCAATTGATGCTCAAGGTTATTCCAGTCCCATTGTCCATGTCTTAGCACCTCATTAACTTTAATGTTTTGGCTAACATTGATGTCCTCCAAAACCATGTATAGAGGGCCTGCCTATACTTGACCAATTGTCAAACCAAAAACTGATTTCTCCTTTGCCAATTTTCCACCAAATATTGTCTTCAACTTTCAGTCTTAATTCACTCATAGCTTTCCAATGGTGAGAGACACCAGGTCTCCAGATTGTGTTGATGGGGTGAGTTGAACCACAATATTTAGCTCTTAGGAATCGAGACCATAAACAGTTGGTAGTTCTGAATTTCCACCAGTGCTTTATAGTAAAGGCTTTGCAGATCTCATCCATTTTCCTGAAGTTCGTACCTCCTTCTTGATAGGGGGAGTATAATTTCTTCCAGGTACGATTCCAATTGTGCAATTGTGCTTTTCGGGGATTGAACCGTGGCTAAGGTGTGAACATTTAGGGCCATAAGGACATGTCTTATCAGGGTGGTTCTTCCACCAGTGGATAAGAACTTGAGATGCCATCCTTTGATTTTATTTATAACCTTGGTAACCATATCAGAGTAATATGAGATCAACTTCTTCCCAGAGGAGGGCTAACCCATCGCTGGCCCCCTAAACTTGGCACAATCTTTCTTTCATTTAGACACCTCAACTGAAGGATTTTCATTTTAAACACCTAACGTAGGGTCCCCATGTGTCACTTTAACACTTTTTGCACAGCTGGAGTGTCGCGTGATTTTCACTGATTCAAGGCGCGTAAACATCAAATTTTGTCTGATGTGGCGTCCCCAACGGTATTATTACTCCACATCATCTATTTATATTATTTTTTGGCCTTTTTTCTCCAATTGTACCCTAATTAAGACCCAATTTTTCTCTTCTTTTCCAATTTCTCCCTTCTTTTCCAATTTCTCTCTTCTTCAGCCTTTCTTTAATTCTTGGCCCTTAATACTTTCATGTCGAGCTTCTCCAATTCTTCCATGACATCTGTGGATGAAGGTCGATATTGTAGGTGTGGTAATGAAGCACTATTAAAGACTTCTTGGACCCAATTAAATCCAGGGCGTAGATTTTTTACTTGTAGAATTTCAAAGGTAAAATTCTTTGTTTCCCTTTTTTTTTTAAGTCAATTAGATGATTAATTGTTGGCGCCTAATTCTTTTTGATTGGTTTTATAGAAAATGGGTGGTTGTGACTATTTTCTTTGGTATGAAGATCAACACCCTCCACAAGCAAACAGGGTAATGTGGGGATTGTTGAAGAAAGCCAATGTTTTTGATGAAAACTTAAAGCGAACAAGAAATATATTTATTGTTGGTGTCGTTGCTACTGGGTTGCTAATGTTTGGAATATGGAAATTAAAGCCTAATTGTTAGTGTTCTTGAGGTGTTCGGTCTAGTAGTATTTTGATGTTGTATTTGGTGTTCGGTCTAGTAGTATTTGGTGTTCGGTCTAGTAGTATTTGGTGTTCGATCAGTAGTATTTTGATGTTGCTGTTGCAGTAAAATTGGTTTTTTGGCTACATACAAATCTCAAATTCGTTCTCACAATGTAACACCAAAAGCAAATAGCCAAATTACACAATTGGTCATATTCGTCACAATGTAACACCCAAATTACACAAAACGTAGATAGTTATATTGCATGCTCTATAATGAGCTCAAAGTTATCATTATGCTACATACCATTCAGGGCTACAACCTTAAAAAAAGTGTACCAAAATAAGGCCCCAAAATAAAGCTAGCATAATCAAAAGCTACATACAGCCTTCACAAAAGTGTTTACTAGTACCAAAATAAAGCTAGCACACTCCAAAAACATTAGACAACAAAATAAGGGCCCAAAATCAACCTATTCTAAGTTG
The DNA here is from genome assembly GCA_036250405.1 of Solanum raphanifolium. Taxonomy (NCBI): domain Eukaryota; kingdom Viridiplantae; phylum Streptophyta; class Magnoliopsida; order Solanales; family Solanaceae; genus Solanum; species Solanum raphanifolium. The sequence goes on along the minus strand of JAJOOE010015129.1, from coordinate 16,248 downwards.
GTGTTACTTCTTCATTTTGTTTGCCATTTGCTGCAATTGAGAAGTGGTGACAACATCCTTGTTTTTCCATCTCAAGCCTCTAGTCTTAAAGCCAAGGTCTATACCCGTTAAACTTGCATCCTTATAACTTGAACTTGTTGGTAGAATCCTTTGACTTGAAGTCCCATGCTATTTTTTGAAGAAAAAACCAAAATTAATACATAAACTTGCATTCATTTAAGAGACAATTTGTGGCAAACTTACGTTTAGTATTTGGGTTCCACTTGCACTTGTGTAGATGTCAAATCCAACATTACTTTATCCACCATGGCCTCTTTGGTCCCCCTCTTGCAGAATCTTCTCCAGTTGCAACTCTTCCTTTTTTTTGTCCAGCAGTTTGTCTTATCCTTGGAGGTAGTTGACTGGTTATTCCTCTTGTAACAGGAATACTTGTATCCACAAATAATAGTGGTTGGCTTGTTTTTGCAGTTTCCTTTGCCCTCTTAACTCTACTGGTATCACCACAAACTGTTGTTGAAGAAACATGATTGTTTAATGTTGTTGATGCAGGTTGGTCGAATCTTGTTGGTCCGGGTTGGTAGGAGCTTGTTGGTTCAGGATGGCTACTTCCTTATGAACTTTGACCAGCAGTAAATTATGAACTGTGGCTAGCTGGTTGTGAAGTATGGACATCAACCTAAATATCAAACATAAAGTTTGTTCATTACATTCAGCAAGAATTTAAAAAAGGCACAAACAAATAATAAATTATTTCACCTTGCAATATTTTTTGTTGTGGCCTTGTTGCTTACACTTGGAACAAGTACTTTTTATCCCTTGTTTGGACATCTTTCCATACTTCTTTCTTGGCTCATCTTTACTCTTTCTTCTATTTCTTGAAGGTCTACCAGGCATTTGCTTAGGTTCAGGAGGCTCAATCATTGGATTGTTAGTTTCAGGCCACATCTTCATATTTGGAATTGGTTGAATGAAATGACTATAAGCCTTTAAGAAGGTATCATTCCTATACCAATGCTCCACAAGTGGTTCAGGTTCCTATTATATGTGGTACAAAGCAGAAATAGCATGTTGACATGGAATGCCTCTCAATTGCCAAGTTCTACAGCTACAAACTCTATTAGTCAAGTTGACTGTATGCCTATACTGCCCTTCTCCAATCTCAAACCTAACATCAGCATTCCAAAGCACCTTGCATGCCCTAGACTTTTCCTTATTCTCCTCCAACATAAGTCTAGCCATAGGTGCAATATCACATATCCAGGTGTCAGCAAACTTAACCATATCCACAGTTCTAGTCATTAATTTTCTCCTAATTTCCTCCAACATGGTTATTATAGATTAGTGTCTACATGATAAGATCCATGAGTTAAAGGTTTCACACATGTTATTTTCAACTGCATCACATTTGGAATGTTCTTGAAAGAATTCTCTAACCCATTACACTTATGGATAATGCAATAAATCATCATTAATTTCATTATCAAGTCTGCTCATTTTGTAAAGGTCCTCATTGTATTTCACTTCAAAAGTTGCCTTGGAACATCTCCATAATTGTTTTCTCCTTTCCTCTCCCTTCCATATTTTACTCCAATTAGACCGGATATGTCTAGCACACATTCTAACTTCAACATTTGGTAGCAGTTCACCAACAGCTGCTTGAAAACCCTACAATAAAATACAATTCAAGAAAGAAAATACATTTCTACATGTCTACAATTATCAAAGTAATAGACAATTACCTTCTGCATATCTGACATTATAGTAAGACCCAGTCCAGTACTCAACTACAGGTCCTTTTTCAAGTAGTTGATAAAGAAACTCTAGCTATGTTAGTCTCCTTGTCCACAACTTCCCAGGCTATAGGAAACATTTGATTGTTTCCATTTCTTCCAACTGCTACAAGAAGTTCACCCTTACAAGCACCCTTTAAGAAACATCTATCAAATCCTATTATTCTTCTACATCCTTCCTTCCACCCCTTCTTCAATGCATCCAAGCATACATAGAAGTACACAAACAAATTCTTTCCTGGTACAGTATCTCTATCCATCCTTACCCAAACAGAACTACCAGGATTGGTTTGTTTTATGACTTCAGCATAATCACATAACCTTGCAAATTCCATATTCCAGTCACCCACGTTTTCTCTAAGAATCATCATATTTGCCTTGTAACAAATTGTTCTACCCACATGCAGTCCTAACTTCTCCCTGCACAATTCTTGTATTTCTCAAATCCTCAAAGATGATTGTTTAGTTATTTCATCCTTGAATCTACTTTCTAGGAACTTAGTTGTACACATTTTGTTCTTATTTGATGGTAAACACTTGTGTATAGGATGGTAATTCTTAATCATAAAGTTACCAAAATCCCTATCAATAACACCATAGCACAACCATTTACATTTTTCTTTGAATTTACATTTAGCTCTCACTCTATGAGCTTCATTAGGCCTTAACTTAATCTGATAATTTTTTTCAACAACATATTTTGCCAAAGCCTTTCTAAATTCCTTAGCATTCTCAAAATCATTCCAAGTTAAAAAAAGCAACAGTACATTCATCATCATACCTGACCTTTTTGCTCTTTCTTCTACCTGGTAGATCAACACCTCCAACAACTTCTGCATCTAGCATATCAGTGTTATCATCACTATCACATTATGAGCTATCAATATACTTCTCATCTCATCCCAATCTGCCAATATATCTATCCTTTTTATTTATTCCAATATCTTCAAAACCTCTATCCACACCAGCCTCACCTATTGGTACTTCTTCAGTTATTATTTTCTTCTTCCTATCTCTTTTCTTCCTAAGATTAGGATTTCTTTTGTTTTTCCTTTCAGCTCTAAGGGATCTCAATTCTTCATCAACATCTGAATCATTTTCAACTGGAATAGCATCTACATCTGTGTCACTACTAGGCAGATCTGATTAAGCTTCGTTCTGATTTGTATCACCTCCAGGCAGTTCTGTATCAACTTCATTCAAATCTGAATCATTCTCCACAGTTTCCTCAGTATTTATACCCACAGATTCATCAACAAGATCAGACCATGGTAAAAGACCAGTTGGAGCAGGCAATTCTTCTAACTCATCAACTTCATGGGCCACATACACATGAAACTCAGCACCATCTACCAAGTCTTTCACAAATTCTAACAATTTAGTATAATAAGTAACTTGAACTAATTCATTATTATCTTCACAGTAAAATCCCTTCACATTTGTATACCCAAGGTCTTTAGTGTAGGAAAGATACTCGACAAGACTAAAATGATATTTATCTATGTCAACACCAAATACATCTACTTCTCGTTGGTAAGTAGGGTTAGGGTTTCCAACAACACATCCCTCATGATGAAAACAAGTTAAAATATAACTGTCCATATCTCGAAAAGAAGACCCCCAATAAAAGGAAAAACCCATAAAGACCCTTACTTTACCAGTCAAAACCTATATTAAAAATGAAAATAAAGAAAACGGAATCAACAACAATATACACTTTCTTGAGAAAACAAAAACAAAGGTAGAAAACAAAATACACCATTACCTTCAATTTCTCCAATGTCGCACAACCCGATACCTCGTCAATACAACCTTAAACCTGAAAAATGGTAACATAAAATACAACAATGGTTATTACTAACAACGAATTAAAGGAAAAATAAAGAAATATATGTGAAGAGAAGGGAGATTTACCTAGGGTTTTCATCAGAGAAGAGAGAGAATCGTATGAAGGAAGTTGAAAATTCACAAAGAATGGTTCGATTTTCCTTTTAGTTTGAAAAAAAAATGACGTGTAAAGAGGTTTAAGAGTTGGCATCATATAATTGGTCAGTTAATCCACGTAGAACGGTTGTCTTGCACGCGCTTATGGTCAACAGAAGTCTGTGTAAAAAGTGTTAAAGTGACACATGGGGACCCTACGTTAGGTGTTTAAAATGAAACTCCTTCAATCGAGGTGTCTAAGTGAAAGATTGTACCAAGTTTAGGGGGCCAGCGATGACTTCTGCCCCCAGAGTATAATGGACAACCAAGATATTTTATAGGCAGTTCCACATGTTTCATACCAAGTATTCTCCCAATTCTTCTGATGGAGCAGTTTTAGTAGACATGGAGAATGAGCTTTTGTCTTTGTTAATGAGTTGGCCAGAAATTTGCTCATATTTGGAAAATGTATTTAGGACTAGTTGAAGAGAAGATTGATGACTACTACAGAATATGATTGTATCGCCAGCAAATGATAGGTGGTTGATGTTGGGGTTTTGGTTGCACATAAAGAAGCTTTGATATCTAGGGTTATCGTGTAGGGCATTTAACATCATGGTTAAGAGTTCAGCAGTGAGTACAAAGAGAGAGAGAGGTAGGGGGTCTGCTTGTCTTAGGCCTCTTCTTGACTTAAAAAAACCTATCTTTTTCCCATTAATCACTATGACGTACCAACTGTTGGAGATAAATCTGAAGATGAGATTAATCCATTTTTCAGAAAATCCCATTTGTCTCATCATGAAACATAGGAATGGCCAAGATACCTTGTCATATGTTTTAGCCATATCCAGTTTGATTACCACATTTTTCCCTTTCTTAGATTTGGCGATGTCAAAGATGATCTCTTGGGCAAGCAGTACATTGTCAGCAATTGACCTCCCTTTAACGAAGCCACTTTGATTGTGACTAGTGATTTTAGGGAGGATCTTGCTCAATCTGTTGTTGACGACCTTGGCAATGATCTTACAAGAGACATTACAAAGGCTTATAGGCCTGAAGTCTTTGAAGTCTTGAGGAGCTTCAACTTTAGGTAGTAGCACAACACAAGTGTGGGTGAAGAATTTGGGGAGATTAGCCCCTTGAAAGAAATATACGACAGCTTTATAGAGATCTTCGACAATAATACTCCAGGCAATTTGGTCAAATTTTCCATTTAGTCCATCGGGGCATGCATCACTGTCCGAGTCAATTGAGAAAACACTGTCTTTGATCTCCTGTAGGATTGGAATAGCATCAAGGTCAGCATTGTCGTTGTTGTTAATAGATCTTCTTACCACTTCCAGAACAGTCTGATCCTCAGTAACATTTTTAGCATTTTCAGCAGTGAAAAAATTCTTATAGTATTTAATAGCTGCCTCACCTACATCTTTGTTTCCCTCAACCCAATTTCCATCGTTGTCTTTGATTTTTTGAATGGTGAGCCTTTTTCTTTTATTTTTTAGGATTCCAGGGAAGAAAGTTGTATTGGCATCACCTTCTTGTATCCATTTTACCCTTGCTTTTTGTCTAGTGATGTTGTCCTGAAGCTTCAAAAATTTAGTATACTAATATATAAACATGACCCTTAACTTGGTTTCAACGAACAACTATGCCCTCCAACTTTAAGTGTGCACAAGTAGGCACTTAAACTTGTATAAAATTGAACAAGTAAACACACGTGTCCTACATGACATAATACATGTAGGACACCACATAGGACATAAAATTTCCATGTAGAGTGTCATATATGATGAATGTGTCTATTTGTTCAATTTTATACAAGTTTAAGTGTCTACTTGTGCATACCCAAAGTTAAAGGTCATAGTTGTCGGTTGACGCCAAGTTAAGAGTCATGTTTATGTATTGTGCCTTAACTATACATAGAATATGTTGGCCTAACTCATCGATGACCCCTTAAAGTTGGCATGAAGTTTCAGTTAGACACCTTAACTAGACGATGTTCATCTTAGACACCTCATGTAGGATACCGATGTGTCATTTTGACATTTTTTTTCCAATCAACAAAAATATATGAGGTGTGTGTGTTACACTCGCGAATGACGTGTAAAGTGACTAATTAAGCGATGACATTTGTCATTTGTGTCAAAAACAATTCTTAAACAATAAATTTTGAGTAAAAATAAAAAGCAATCAATCAATCAATGACATATGAATTTTTGCCCAAATAATTTTTTTTTTAAAATTAAGCCAATAAATTCTCCCAGGACCCCACCCACCCCCACAGTCCTTCTCCAAACACCCCAATCCATTTGCAGAATATCACCCCCCGCCCCCGCAACTCCTGTACCTATCGATTTGCACAAATGTTTCTTCTCCAAATACTTGCAAAAATATCTAGGAAACACGCCCACTCAAATGTTATTTTCTTTTTGTTTTTACCTTAATCACCAAATTCACAAAAAAATTAAATTTAACTCCTATGTAAATATTAAATTATTTCGGGAAAGAATCTCATGAATTAATTTACCAAGTAAATTTTGAAATGGGTCTATTTCTAAATTTCTAAAACAATTTCCTATCAGTTTTCGGTAACTATTTTTGCTCTCCATCTTTTGATGTTTAAGTTTCAAAAATGGTGGTTGAAAATGGGAATGAAGAAGAAAAAAAATGAAAAAGTCAACTAAATAGGTTTTCACGCGCAGTCAATGAGTGTATTATATTCAGTAAGCCATGTAAGCAAAAAGTGTCAAAATGATACAACAATTCCCTTCATAATGTGTCTAATATGAACATTGTCCAGTTAAGGTGTCTAAGTGAAACTTTGTGCCAACTTTAAAGGTCTATTTATGCATTGTTTGGTTTGATGTATTAAAAATAACATGTATTGCATATAAAAAAAAATTTACAAAGACACCCTCTACTATTACAGTGGAAAAGATGTAAAAAAAAGGTTTTGAAGGACAATTGAGTCTTTTATCATGCTAATGCATGCATTAAAACAATCGCATTGCTAATACGTAGAAAATCATGGTATTAACAATGCACACCTTAATACACAATAAAGTGCATAACTAATTATGCATAGGATGGAAAAGAGTATCAAATAAGGTACTAGTAATACACAAGGCTAATGCATGCATTATTTTTCCTAGTTTACTCTACCAAACGATACCTCATTTGAGATCATGGATGAAAAGTGAGAGTAAAAATCATATAGAACATAATCCAACTTTTATCTAAATTTGTCGATGTGATAATATAATATATTTTTTTTCCACATTGACTGTGGTGCAACAATCCACCACTAATCTGACAATAGTTATAAGTTCACCAACTAAACTTACCTTATTGACTATTTGGGACCTTTTCTCTAATTTATCCTTAGTTGTATACTGCAGTTTGAAACTTTGGTTTTCATTTTCTCATTTGCTACTGAGAATTAGCATTAACTTTGCCAACCAGAAGTATGACAGAAATCCTATACACTCTTGCAGCTGAAATCTTGATGAAGTTGGGTTCCCTAGCAGCCCAAGAGCTTGGATCATTATGGGGCCTTAAAGATGATCTTTCCAAGCTCAGAGATACAGTTTCTGCTATGGAAGCAGTATTTCTTGACGTAGAGGAGAAGCAAGGGGAAAGCCGTGAGGTCAAAAATTGGGTCCGGAAGCTCAGAGCTGTGTTTTTCGAGGCTGATGATTTGTTGGATGACTTCTACACAGAGATTACTCGGCGCAATTTGCTAATACAGAAAACCCCATCAAAGAAAATATCTATTTTCTTCTCGAAATCAAATCCTGTTCTGTATAGTCTTGAGATCCATCAGCGTCTCAAGGTTATTAGAAGGAAACTTGAAGCAATTGAGAAAGACAAGCATATGTTGCACCTTGTTGAAAAGCAAGTAGTTGATTTTGAGCTTCCAAATAGGGAGACTCATTCCTTTGTGAATGTTGACGAGGTAATCGGAAGGGAAGATGAGAAAAGGGTAATAGTTGATCGTCTACTAGATGTTCGAGAAAATGTTTGTGTGGTTCCTATAGTTGGTATTGGGGGGCTTGGCAAAACAACACTTGCACAACTGGTTTATAATGAGGACAGGGTTAAGAAACATTTTGATCTGAGAATTTGGGTGTTCGTTTCAATTTTTAATGTGAAACTCATTGTGGAAAGGATGATAGAATCTATTACTGGTATGAAACCTCAAAGCCTCCATTTTGACAGGTTGCAAGACCAACTTAGAAAGGAAATTGATGGTAAGAAGTACCTCCTTGTTTTGGATGATATGTGGAATGAAAATCGCGAAACTTGGTTGAAATTGCAGGATCTTTTGATTGGTGGTGCTAGAGGAAGTAAAGTATTGGTGACCACTCGATCAGGATTAGTTGCAGCAGCTATGGGTACTGCTCCACCATGTAATCTAAAAGGTCTGCCTGAAGACATGCCTTGGTCCCTGTTTAGTAAATTAGCATTTAAGCCCGGCGAAGAAATAAATTCATCTCTAGTGGCAATTGGAAAGGAAATACTGAGAAAATGTGCTGGTGTTCCTTTGGCAATAAGGATCTTAGGGAGCTTTTTGTATTATAAAGAGACTGAAGCTGAATGGTTGTATGTCAAAAATCATCAACTCACAGACATGGCGGAAAGTGCAGATATTGAAATTTTGCCAATTCTAAAGTTGAGTTATGATAATCTTCCTGTACACTTGAAGCATTGTTTCAGTTATTGTTCAATATTCCAAAAGAATCAGACCATTAGCAAGAAAACCTTGATTCAGTTATGGATAGCCCAAGGTTTTATCAGATCAAATGATGAGGAAAATGCATGTCAAGAGGATGTTGGAGAACGTTACTTCATGGGTCTGCTGAGAAGGTCCTTTTTTCAGGATGTTAAAGAGCATAGGTTGGGCGATATCATCAGCTGCAAAATGCATGATCTGATTCATGATCTAGCAAAAATGGTTGCAGAGAATGAGACTTTGATGCTAACTTCTGCAGGAAATAAGTCTAGTGTTAATATTTGCCATTTGTCAGTTGGTCCTGTTCACGATTCAGCATGGGAGCTCCCTCACTCCTTGCTCAAAGAAAAAAAATTGCGCACGTTTTTTATGCCAATTACATCAAGGGATTACCTGAAATCGGGAAGATTTATTGGGTCCGAGAAACAAAGTAAATCAGTTGTGGATGCAGTTATATTGAATTTCAGGAGCCTAAGGGTATTGGATCTACATGGCTTGGGAATCAATGAAGTGCCAGGTTCTGTGAGCATGTTGAAGCATCTAAGGTACATTGACCTATCTGAGAATAATTTTGTGACACTTCCAAAATCAATGAGCAAACTGCTGAATTTGCAAACTCTGAAGCTGTCTTATTGTTTTGACCTTTGTGAACTGCCAGAAAATATTCACAAAATGGTAAACATCCGACATCTAGAGCTTGATGGTTGTTTGAATTTGTCCAAAATGCCATGTGGGATTGGACAATTAACTTCTCTTAGGACTTTATCGCAGTTTGTGATAGGTCAAGAAACCTCTACGAGTTCTAAAGTCAATGCAGTGTTAACCGACTTGAATGGTCTTGTCAAGCTAAGAGGAAAATTGACACTTAGAAATTTGGGCTGCATAGAGTGTTTATGTCCTAAAATTGATGATGCTGTTTTGAAGAACAAGGAATACTTGCAATCACTGAGATTAGAATGGACAGACGAAGCCGTCAGTGATGAATATGATGAGCTGTTATTGGAAGGCCTTCAGCCACATGAAAATTTGAAGGTACGTTTCATAGAAAGATACGGAGGTCAAAGTTTCCCAAAATGGATGATTGTTGGCTTGCACTCATCACTACCAAAGTTAACAAAACTTACTCTGAAGAATCTGAAAGTATGCAAAAGTCTTCCACCATTTGGGTGTCTTCCCTCTCTCCAATCCCTTAAACTTGAAAATTTGACCTTGCTAGAGTACATTGAACATACTTCCTATGATGGATCTCAATTTGGAATGGAGCTACAAAAAGGATCTGCAATGTATTTTCCATCGTTGAAAGAATTGAAACTCTGTAACTTGCCTTGCTTGAAAGGATGGTGGAAAAAAGAAGTAATGGCTGGTAGTGAATCATCGTCATTTCCTGACCGGCTCCTACTTTCATCATTTCCTTCACTCTCCAAGCTGACCATCCAAGATTGCCTTATGCTTGAGTTCATGCCAATTAATCCACGTCTCGAGGAATTGAACTTGATCAGAGTTGGCAATAAACTTTTGCAACAACTAATGATGCTTCTGGAAACAACATTGTCTGCAAATTGTTCATCTTTCCTTGCTGTCTCAAAATTGAAATCATTGTACATTCTTGATGTGAGAGAGTTATTCCTTTTACCAGAAGGATTGCAAAATTTGAGTCGGCTTGACCACTTGGAAATCAATGGTTGTCCTAACCTATTGAGTTTGCCAATAGAAGGAATGCGAGCGCTGAATATGCTCCGGTTTCTGCATGTTCATGACTGTGGGTTAACTTCTTTATTTCAAGCTATAAAGCATCTCTACGCTCTTGAAACACTAGTGATTAGCTCCTGCAAAGAGATGAATTTATCAACTGACAATGATCAGGAATATCTGCAATTTGAAGGCCTAAAAAGCCTCCATACAGTATACATCCAAGAGATACCGAAATTGGTTCATCTTCCAGTGTGGCTTCAGTATCTTCCTTCTTTGCGGGCGTTGCATATAGAGAAGTGTTATAGTTTACTGGACCTACCTGACTGGATCAGTGATCTAAAATCGCTTCATGCGCTTTTCATCTACAAGTGCCCAAAATTGACATCAATTCCTGCAGGAATGGTTCACCTTACTTCCCTTGAAGAACTCCGAATTCTCATGTGCCCTAATCTCTGGACATGCTGTCAAAACGAACAAGGAGAGGACTGGCCTAAAATAGCTCATATTCCAAAAGTTATTGTGAAGTGAGGCTAAGATATGCATATTGTTGTGCTACCATCTTAGATGCAGTAAATGCTTTCAGTTTACATGGTAATCTTTAATCTCGTCAATAATATTTATTTTTTTATTTTTTCCGCAAATTTACCACTAGACAGTGTCTAGTGGCCTTTTATTAAACATAAAGAATATCAATAGGGATAAGTGCAAGCAAGGGGGGCTAGGCCTCACCTTACTAATCTTAATGAAGTATCTAACGTCTACTACCTAACAAGCATGAAGAAAATAAGAGCTAAAGAGAACTAAGTATTTTTTGATCACCACAGAGTTTGTAATACACTCCATGATGATATTACAAACGAGGATGCTTAAATAATGTAAAAATATGTCAATCAAGAAGAAAGTTGAGTTATCAGCCTCAAACTTTCTATTACAAACGCATGAATTAAAAAAGATTGATTGCCCATCAAAAGTAACTAGAAGTATTTTTCTCGTCTTCTTCTTCAAACCTATCCAACAACACTTGATAATTCATACTTTCTTTATGGATTTATTGGATCTTGTTGAACCTATTGATACTGTCAAATGGTTCTGTTTTGCCTGTCGCATCGATAGGTGTCTTGGAACAAACTCCTCAGTCATTTTACCGTCCCAACTATGTTGTTTTCCATGTGTCTTCTTTTTGCTTTTGTTGCTTCCACTTCTTTGTTGCCTAGGTGATATATCTCCTTCCCTAGCCACTCTATCAAAGCATATGTCCAGCATATCTTCCTCATCTTCATCAAGAGAATCCTCGCCCAAATCAAGCATATTGTCTTCCTCATCTTCATCAAGAGAATCCTCGCCCAAATCAATTGTATTTGACACTAAGGCCCTTGACTCATTCTTCTTTGCAATCACACATTTAGGCACAAATACAAGAGCTTTTGGACTTAATTTGCTATTCAAAGTAGGTGGTGAGACTTGCTTTTCTTGGATCAAATTGTTGTCATTCTCTGTTAACTTTACTTGCTTTCCAGTAGTCTTCGATAAAGCATCAAAGTTATTCGAACATAATAGGTCTCTGGAGGCATTACTAATATCTTGCCTCTTCTAACTGTCATGAAAATTTCCAGTCGCACCCTTTTCACCACATGGAGAATTATTTTGACTAGTTGGGGAAAGGCTCCAATTACTAGTTGAATTTTTGTGTGCAACCAGTTTCCAATTTTTTGTTGCATTCTTGGTTTCAACTTTCAAAACATGCTGCCCAGAATTTTCAGCATCTTAAAATTCAGATGTATCCATTAGTTTGTGTCCTGAATCCATTATTTTTTTGTCTAAACCAACTCGCGGCGCATCAACCTCAACTCTTGGCATTTCCCCTTTGTTTTCAGTAGTTGTTTGGACACCAATATTACTTGTAACAACATCCATTGAGTGTGCATGATTTTACTTAGAAGTGACAACAACCAATTGTCGATCTAAAGAAGTAGCTTTACTGTGATCGACATCTACAACCTTTTTTTTTCATTTAGTATTTCTCTCGCATCACCTTGATACTTTTCACTATCGATAGTACCTTTTGAAGCAACTTCAATGGTATCATCAATTTGTTTGTTATTTTGATTTCTTTTCGAGATCAAACGACAACTATCTTCATCATGACCTTGGTGCTTACAATAATTGCAATACAATGGTAGATTATCATATACAATCTCCTGAAAAACCTCGATCAACTTACTAGATTTTCCATCCACAAACTGCAATCTTATACGATTTGGAAGCTTTTCCATTAGATCAAGTATAACCTTGACCCTAGCTGTGCTGGGTCTTGACTTGATTTGCGTAGCTTTATCTATAGCTATTGGTTTCCCAACTGTCGATGCTATAGACAGCAGAGACTTCTTTGCAAACAAATCTGGAGATAAGTTCGGTAAAGAAATTCAAACCATAGCTAACATCGTTTCCTCCTTAGGATTATATCCAATGGACCATGGAAAAACCCTACATTGGTGCTCCTCTCCATTGTAGAGAAGATAATAATTAACTGAGCGAGATAAAGCTAGTACATAATCTTCATATTGATTAAATCTCAACAAAATTTGTCTTGGAGCAAGTAAGCCAATTAAACAATTGCCCTTGGTACCAAGATGTTTCGGTAAAATTGACCTTAATACCTTCAAATATGGCGCACCATGGGATAATTTAAACACCACTGCTTGATGCAATCCCTCTTCAATCATAAAGTCTTGCCTTTCCTCCATTGAAAACGTGATAGTAGGTTCTCCATGAATTATTTCGATTGATTTTGCGATTGTTTTTGAGTTAATTAGAGCAAATTGTTTAGGATATATAGTATTGGAATTGAAAAGGATGGCGTATGTGGTGGTTTGGGGTGGTGGGGCGGGTTGGACAGCCTCGAAAGGAGGCCGTAGCAGCCATGAGAGCTGCGCAACTGCTGGCTAGGAAGGAACCCTAGGTCAGCCGTTTTTTTGAATCTCGTAATACTACTACTCAATAATATACATATGTTTTTTGTTTCCTGTCTCATGTCTATTTTATGTCAGCAACTTTTGTTTGTCAATGATATCCAAGCTTGTTGTATTAGTGATTTTCATTTGTATCTCCAGAAAAACTCAAGACATTTGCTATTGTGTGTTAAATAGATTGCATTGGAAAATGATGCTCTTTTTGCATCCATAAGTGTGACCTAGTGGTCAATAAATTGGGTTGAAAACCATATGGTCTCAAATTCAAATCCCGCAAAAACACTAGGTGATTTCTTCCAATCTATCCAAGCCTCGGAGGATAGAGTGACCCGATACCTATGCTTGTGCGAGGTAACAGGTATCCCTTGAAATTAGTTCAGGTGTGCATAAGCTGGCATAGATACCACAATTATAAAAGAATATTTCTCTCTCCTATACTCGATACTTCATTGGTGGAAAAATTAGGCCATGGACCAATTTTCTGTGTTATAATGATACTGCTTTTACTGGTTTCTCCGTGTAAACAGTGAATTGATTCCAATATATGTAGATTTTAAAGATTATCTGGCTTATAAAAAGGTAGAAAGTTAGCGCATTAGCAAGAAATTACCAGAAAACCTTAAGTATTATGTTTCCTTTGTTTTGTGAGATCTTGCATTTTTAATGTGGCTATCTTTTTTACTTAATGTTTTCTCAATCATTTCGCAGGTTATTTTAGTCACCTTTGTAGTGGAAAAAAAGGCAGCGAGTTGTAGATATTTGATCTTATTCTATTTGTCAGGTGATACACATAACTGTGAAGTCTCTTTTTATGTTCTGCTGTCGCTTGATATTGTGGTCAACTATTATTTTCAGTATAAGCTGATATTTTTTAAAGGGTATTTCTGGTGATTATTGTGCTGATCCCTTGTGACAGAAGTAACTCTTGGGTTATACTATATCTTAGTTTGATTGCGAGGATATTTTTATCTCAATTGGATTTACTTAGAACCATTGCAAGAATTGATTGATAAACTTTTGCTATATTAATTATGTGAACATATTACTTTGCAAATCAAAGTTTTTCAGTCCTGATTATACAATTCCAGTTAGTCTCATTGGTTATTCTCTTATATTGCACTGTAAGCAAAAGTTTTTAACCATTATTCATTTGGCTTGTGACAGGTTATGGTTTTAAGAAGAAATTTTACCCCGAAGTGAGGTCTGAAATGGGGAGGATACTGGAGATAATGAACAGGCAGGGGGACAAATCTCATAGCATTGTGCAGTACTGTCTCGTAATGGACACACTTACACTGTCAGAAATTGTTCTTGTTCATTGAAGAAAAGTGAAACATTTGTGGAAAGGGTATCAAGGAAATGGATAAGATCTTTGCATGCCTCTGGTGCAATGCATTGAGACTTGGGTCACTGAGGACATGATTGAAGATTTATAATGGAGACCTGTTACTGTGCTCAATGCTATACAAGGTGATCATTTTTTGGTCTGACTAAGTGGAAGCTCTATGGAATTTAACATTCATAGATTAGAAGACAGGCCAACAAACTCGGAAAGATGGCAAATGTTTTGATCAGAAAGGTATATCCTATTCATCTGTGATAGTTATCTTTCGCTTCTTTGAAGAGGACTCATGAACAAGTTTTTCATAATTAGGAGTGCATCTCATTATATATTATCTGTTCTTTTCAAGTTCTATTTTTGCATCAGAAATGTACATTTTTCCCAGTCTGTGTTTCACCAGCAGGATACAAATAGTCTCTCTGCTGTTTGCTTATGTCAATCTTCATTGTGTTCACTTGTCATTACATCAATTAATCTTTTCCCTTTCCTGCATGTTCAGGTGTTTTTGAGTGAACTAAGAAAAGTTCAGATATGTGAAGTTTTTAATAAATACAATTTTGTTTCCTCAAATGTTCCTGTAATGGGAAAGTTATTGTCCTTTTAGCTTGGCTACTTGAGAAAAGTAGTTTTTGTTTTAAAAGTGAAAAATGATAATTTGAAATTGGAGTTGTTTCTGAATTTGTGAGTAATTTGGAGGGGAAACAGCTTTTTGGTATTTTTCAAAAGTTCCAGAATTTTATGGCCAAACGTGATCTCCGGAAAAAATTACCAAAATTTCATTGCCAAATGCCCCCTAACATATCAACAACAGCAATAGGTGCATGATAGATTGACGCGTACATCTCAACTTAAATGTTTTCTATCAGAACCATTAGTCCATTACCACTCACTCTCTCATTTGTTTCCTTCTAGAGTTTTGGTTGAGGTGAAGCCAAATTTGTAACTGAAATGCATGTTTTTAGTATTTCACCAAAAGAGAAGCAAATAAATATTTAAATTTATTTATTTATTTTAGGAGTTATTTTATCATGTCAAATTTTATTTAATGAAAAATTTAGTTGAGTGATTTTATTGATACAAAGACCTAAATTGAGTGATTTTATGGATGCAAAATAAATTTCAATGACTTTATTAAATAATTTCTTAAAGTTGAGTGAACTTTTGAGATCTTATCATATCTTTAATTTAACATTATAAGATTTAAAAGTTTTTTTTTACTTTTTTAAACTCCGTGTTAAGTCCAAACATGACAAACAAATTGAAACGAATGAAGAGGGGAATATGACAACCATTTTGATATACAACTCGAGCCTTAATGCAGCTACATGAGATGAGTATTATATATCAAGGCTTTTGGATATTTTTTATTTGATTTAGCATTAAGATATAATAAGACATAAATTCTGATTTGTTTAATGTTAATTGTTAAGGGGACATACTAGTTTATTTTTGCCTCCTAATTTATATTTTTGTATTATAATATAATATAAGTTATGTATTACAAGACATAACAAGTTATGCCGCTTATTCCTACAATATTTTTGTCGTTGGAGAAATAAGTTCAATTCAAAGTAAAAAAAAATTAAAAATCTATGGCAAGCGAATTAAACACTACATAACTTATGTTGGTAACATAATTCCTACCGAATTTATGACAGACAAGGCAAAAATTCTCTATGCTTATGTTTAACGAAATTAGGTCATAGATAAGAATACTTTGTCTCACAAATTTTCATTAAATGTGCAGTAGTAGTAACAAAAATTAAAATCTATCTTATTTGAGGGCAAAAATTAAAGATT
>JAJOOE010015128.1:0-27415 GCA_036250405.1 Solanum raphanifolium | reverse complement strand
TCGAATAGGGACTTGCTGGAATTCTGATCTATAAATAGGGGGTTATTTTCTTCAGAAAAATTGCGCACTTACATTGAGAGTAATATCAAAACACGATCAAGAGTTGAGAGAGTTTTGATTTTTATTTTGGGGAGTGCTGCGAGTTGAGAGAAATATTGTACGATTGTAGTCAAGAGTTATGAATACAATCAAGTGTTTGTGAGTAAGTTTCGTTTGACAAGTTGAATTACTTGAGGAACGATAGAAGACTTAAACCTGGGGTTTTTTGTCTTGGGTAGATAGGAATTAGAGTTTATAATTCCTTAGGTTACATAGCTTTGTAATCGTTGTGTTATTTGAAGGTTTATAAATAAAACAAAGTGCTGAGCAAGTTGTTATACGAAATTATTTATTGTTAAGCTTCAAACAAATAGGAACAAGTAGTCATTGCGTGTTCCTATATAGAATTCAGGAGGGTAGAATTCCAACATTATGCTTTCGACACTTATTTTATTCATATTTTAGTTTGACTTGAAGAATAAAATGAATGCTATTGAATGGTGATCGGTTTGTGGGAATTGATGTCAACAAGAGCTCGAAAGATTATTGTGAATTGATTTCGTATTTTTCCTTTTTATTTTTTAATGATTAAGATTATAAGAATATTGTTGCATTTTTTTTGTAGTTCTCTTTATGATTTCTCTTTGTTTTGTATTTATAATTTTCTTTGTTGTCGTAAGCTTATATTTTTTGCTGGTTCAAAATAACATATAACTTTGTTGAAGGTCATCTAACAATTAACCAAACATTTTTCTCTATAAAAATAATTATATGTCTCAATAAATATATATTGATATCTTATCATCTTTCATAACTGCGTGAAATACAGACAAATTCACTAGTTTAACAAATAACTTTGTTGAAGGTACGTTCTTTAAAAAAAGGGAAAATAGTCAGAAAAATACTCCAATTTTGGCCGAAATTGCTGTTACGTTACCAAACTTTATTGATGACCTTTTACCCCCTGCACTATTCAATAGTGTATTTTAAAGGTATATATATGCCCCCGTGGACACATTACTATTTATAATGATGCAATATTTATGATGCCCACGTAGACACATATATATACCTTTAAAATACACTATTAAATAGTGCAGGGGTGAAAGATCCTTTCAAAATTTGATATTATTACAACAATTTCGGTTAAAGTTCGAATATATTTCAGACTTTTTTCCTTAAAAAAATGAAGTACTATAATAGAACTAAAGTATCAAAATTTAAGAAATAGCAAAACTAGCCTCGATTGGTAAGCTGGTAAAGACAACTATAAGAGGTGCTTCAGACCTCTTCTATATATTATTAGTAAATTTGACATACAGTTGAGTTGCTGCAAAGGAAGTTGCCTACTCTTATAATGGCAAATAAGCTCAGGTAATTAATTATTCATTTAAATTAATGGTGCTAATCTATACATTAATTAATTACTATTTAGTACAGTTATAATTTCTTTCTTTCTTTTCTCTTGCATGCTCATTCTGTTAATTAATTAGCTAGCTGTCTCAAATTTTGATAAAATGTGTATTTTTAGCTTTAATCAAATGTTTGATGTTTTCTTTTTGTGATATATGCATCGGACCTGTAGGTTGGAGGGCAAAGTGGCTGTAATTACGGGTGCTGCAAGTGGCATTGGAGAAGCAAGTGCTAGATTGTTTGTGGAAGATGGTGCTCGTGTTGTCGTCGCCGATATTCAAGATGAACTCGGTCTCCAAGTAATTGAGTCCATCGGAACTGACAAAGCCACCTACCGGCACTGCGACGTCATAGACGAGAAGCAAGTCGAGGATAGCTTACGCGGTAGAGAAATATGGTACTCTTGATGTCATGTTTAGTAATGTTGGGATGCTGAACTTCTGCAGCGTCCTTGACATGGACGTGACAGCCTTTGATGAGATGATGGCCATCAATGTACGAGGATCTGCGTTAGCGGTCAAGCACGCTGCTAGAGTTATGGTTGATAAGAAAATTCGGGGATCCATTATATGTAACGTGAGTTTAGAGGGTATTGTAGCTGGGGCCGCTTCGTTAGCCTACATTGCGTCAAAGCATGCAGTTGTAGGCATTGTGAAAGCGGCCGCACGTGAACTAGGTCCACATGGGATAAGGGTGAATGGGGTGTCACCTTATGGAATAGTGACGCCCCTTGTGTGCAAAGCGTATGGGTTGGATGCGGCTCCAATGGAAGCAACAATAAATGGAAATGCAAACTTGAAGGTTGTTACGTTGAGCACGATGCATGTAGCACAATCAGCACTTTTCTTGGCGTCTGATGAATCTGCTTATATAAGTGGTCAAAATTTGGCTGTCGATGGTGGACTTAGTTCTATTTTGAAGCTACATTAATAAATTATCAATTTCTTGGGTTGGTGTGCTGTGATCATGTTGGCCTTAATTCTCTTTTCGAAGCTACAATAAATCCTCACTCTTTTGTGAGTGTACTACTGTTTCACCTTGTTTCGTTTCGAATTTTCAACTTAAATAATACATTGTTTACTGCAATTAACAAAAATAATTAGTACAATATTTTTTAAGATTTACATAAATTGATTAAACGTATTTGAAAGTCACGTTTTAGGAAAAACATTTTACTGAAAAATTATAAGGCCAAAGTTGATGATTGACAGAGTAGAGCAACGGAATTTCTCTTTCTTTATCCTCACTTTCTGTGGGGCCAAATTATCCACTGTTTTCTCTCTTTCTACCAGACACAGTTTACGTCTCCGTGCGGACCCAATATCTTATTCTCTACCTTTTATATTAATTAAATTGTTGAGACATTTTTTATTTTTCAAATTAATTTAATTGTTCAATTTTTAAGACTTTTTTTAGAATGTTTTCCAATTTTACTCTTCATTAGTATTGAAATTAGTTATTAATCGAAAAAGGCTCAAAAATACCCATAAACTATCCGAAATAGCTCATATTTACCTTTAAACTATATTCCGGCTCAAAACTACCCTTCCCGTCATACTATTGGGTCAAAAGTATATTTCTTATTAATTAAAGTTGTTAAATGTCATGTGGATGCCATGTGAATGCCACGTGACATGCCACATAAGTGCCACAATTTCATTCATTTCCACATAGACTAATATTCCTAATCCCTAATTTTCCCCCTCATTTCTCCATTTCCATTTGAAACCATTTCATCCATCCCTTTCCCCTCATTTCTCCAATTGAGCATACATGAAAATAGCTCAATTGAAAAGCATGGTTGCTGCTGGCTGCTTTTCTTTAGGGGAAAGACTTTTCTTACCCTAGCCGCGAAATTATGGGAAAGAGGTGGGTGAAATGGTTTCAAATGAAAATGGAGAAATGAGGAGAAGAATTAGAGATTAGAAATATTAGTCTATGTGGAAATGAATGAAATTGTGGCGCTTACTTGACATGCCATGTTGCATCCACATGACATTTAACAACTTCAGTTAATAAGAAGGGTACTTTTGACCCAATAGTATGACGGGAAGGGTAGTTTTGAGCCGAAATATAGTTTAAGGGTAAATATTAGCTATTCGGATAGTTTACTGGGTATTTTTGAGCCTTTTCCGGCAATTAATTAATGTTTAGATATTTTAATCATAATTTTGATAATAATTAATAAGGGTAAAAATGAAAAGTTAAGCCTAATTTATGTCTTAATCTTCTTTTCTTAAAGAATGTGAAACACCTCATGAACAATTTAATTAATTTGAAATTGAGGGAGTAATATTTTTTTATTTTAATTTATTTGATATAGGTAGAATTTAGAAAGTTAATTAAATTTAATATAATTTTTAGATATTTAAGTTGTTAATTACTTTTTGTTTGTGCAAATTTCTTATGAAGAGGTCCATTAAGATATCTATAAGTAAAGTATTTTTCGTCATGATCGTTGAGTTTTTACTCAAAGTAGTTACAAAATATAAAAAATAATTACGGACATTCATAATAATAAAACAATACCTAAAGACTAAGAATTTAAAACTAAAAGTCATAGCTAAAACATATTCCATAATTTCAAAAAAATCATACACTAATTAAAGTAGAACAAAAGAAGTACTTAATTTTTTTTTAAAAAACATTTCGAAACACGCTGAGGCAGGCACGTCTTCGTCAACGTGCCTGCTTCAGCGTGAAGTTTTGAATTTAAAACTAAAAGTCATTGCTAAAACGGATTTCATAATTTCAAAAAAAATTATACATTAATTAAATTAAAAAAGAACAAAAGAAATAAATTTTTAATTTTTTTTTAAACACGTTGAAGCAGGCACGTCTCCGTCGACGTGCCTGCTTCAACGCAAGCTCTCTCTTATATAACTAGACATAGGCACCCATGCCAACACGGGCCCAATACATGTTACGTTTTTTGTTTCAATTTATGTGATACAATTGAAATTTGGAGAGCCATTCAATTTTTTATATGATATTTAAATATTTGAAGTTCTTAATTATTGTGATCTATAGTATTTTACATAATTTTTGTTGTAAAAATTAAGAACAAAAGAACAATATAAATATGAAGACAAGAAAAATATAACACAAGAGGAACAGTATGAGATAACTTTCTTTCTTTCAAGTGTTCGCCAAATCTTCAAGTGTATACAATATGAACCCTTATGCCTCATTTATAGTGTAACATAGAGGCATACAAATGGTTAGTCATAAACATGACATTAACATGAATATAATGGGGGAGGTTATGGAAATGAAAGGTTACAAAAATAATGGTTATAAAGGTGGAGGTTATGGTTATCTTCATAATGGAGGAAAGTAATGGAGTAACTTCTTGATGTAGTGGACATCCACAATATATTATTTTATAATACTCCCCCTTGGATTCCCATAGATAATACGCTTCGTTAAAGCCTTACTAGAAAAAAAAAAACCCTGTGGGAAAAGATTCTAGTGAAGGAAAAAGAGCACATATATTTTAATACACTTTGAATGTTGCCTTGTTAAAAACCTTACCAGGAAAATTCAATTGGGATAAAATCATGGTTAAAGAAAAGAGTACAACGCGTATTTTTCTCCCCCTGATAAAAACTTTACTTGATATCTCGGAGATGTTGCATTAATCTTATATCACAACTTCTCAAATATTGATGTTGGCAATCCTTAGTGAATAAGTTTACAAGATTATCACTTGAATGGGTCTTTGAACGTCAATCTCACCATTATGTTGAAGATCATGTGTGAAAAAGACTTTTGGTGAAATATGCTTTGTCTGATCTCCTTTGATTGTAATCTCGCTTCAATTGAGTTATATATTATTTTCGTATTTAGTGGCTGAAATATCCTTTTCAAAAGAAAATCACATATTTTATGAATATGATAGATCATGATTCCAACCAAACACACTCCCGACTTAATTCATAGATCAATATTATTTTCGCATGATTTGAAGAAGTGGTTACTAATGTGATTCTTTGAATTTTCAAGATATTGTTGTGTCTCCATATGTGAATAATAGTCCATTTGCGATCGAGCTTTATGCAAATCAAATAAATATTCTGCATCTACATAATCAAATCATTTCTGACTCGGGGATTTATCATTTCAATTTTATTGAAGCTCTTCCTTTCTTCTGAAAGAAAATCACACATCTTCTATATGTGTTGAGTCACTTGCTTTGTTAGTTTCTTGTCATAACTTTTATGATAATATGACAACCCTTTCACATAACTTTCGTTATGTATATCAAATAATCTTCTAGCATTTGCATAACCAACAATCTGTAAGTGCACTAATTGCACTAATACATGACATTTTAAATCATTTTCATGAGATCAAAAAGATTATTTCTCTGTGTTAAGCAGTCTCAAAACCATTGGGTACTCAATGGAATTGCTTTAAGACCTTTTAAATCCTTCAAGGATTTTCATATAACCTTCATCGTCTAGTTAGACATAATAATCATTCATTATGCATATTCAAGTATTTCATCTATTGCCAGACTGAAACAAGTCTCATTGCATCCACTACTAGAGAATATATCTCCATTTAATAATGTCAGGATTTTTGCGAAAGCCCTTTATTCCCCGAGGCACAAATCACACTTTATATCTTACAGTTATACTTTCGCACAATGATTCATTTGTACCACACTGACATTATATTTTGATCCATGAACTATAAGATCAAAAACATCGATCACTTTTCTAAGTGAAACAAAATATACTTGAATAGTGTCAACAATTTATCTATCCACACTATATGACATATTCGAATTTAAGATCCTCATAATCATTTATAACATTGAGTGCTACTTCATATCAAAGATACCGTCGATGGTCATTTTGATATCGATTCCAATACGACATAACTTATCAAGATCTCTTCATTTTTCATCATTTTCAGGTACCTAAACCTTTGCCAAGGTTTTATGAAGTGTTATGCCATAGTGCTCTTTCAAAGAACTTACCTCATTATCATGACCATTTTGATAACTTACTCCTCTCCTTCCTCAAGAAGTTTTACGTTTGAAATCGATTGGTCTATCACGCTTTTGGCGTACCATAGACTCTGTCCTTCAAGGACTATTTATTGGAGCATTAGCAGCTTAATTAAAATATTGGGTCAACAAATACATCTGACAAATTATTTGCAATATTTTGCAAATGAATTATCTCTTGAACTTCAAGTTCACATTTTTTTAAAACGAGGATCTAGATAATTCACTCCACACATAATTTTCATCTACTAAACATATCTCCCCCTAATGTTAGGAAATCTAACATTTCCCCCCAACCTCATTTGAGGATCCATCTTTGTGCGTGGTGGAGCAATAAAATCATATGTGCACACATCAAATTTTTAGATGGAAATTATTTGGTTCCTGACCTTGAACCAATTGTGATGGGAGAACCTTGTTAGCTTGATGCATACAGGTTAAATAAACTCATCTCATACCATATTTTATTTGAGAGATTTATTCTCATAATCAATGGTCTAGCTATAATTGGAGGCAAACAATTTCTGCTAAACCAACCAGCATTATCAACATAATTTTATAGTTTGGAACTGTGCTCTTAATTTAACAATTTGAGCAGACAACCTTACAAAAACCAATTTGTAAAATGCACATGTGACCATACGATATAGATGCATCTATTAAATCTAATAGTAAGCGGTCCACATGGCAGGTGAACGGGGCAATATTCACTTTTTATATGTTCCAAATAATTTCAAGGGATACAATCCCAACCTTAGCTGGTACAATGATTATTTTATCATGAGAACAAGCAACACAAGAGAATTCTTGAAGAATCTTTTATTTCTTCAAACATATAGTCACATGAATTCTCAATATTTTTTTTGCATCACATTTGAACCGAAATGGCCAATCGATTATGCCAACTGATATTTATTCTAGTAAACTTCTAGTTTACTTTTGCATGTGATTCCATCATCATGTCCATATTTGTATACAACAAACAACGGAAAAAAATGGGTAATTTTATACGTAAATATTTATAACCCACTTTGATTGTAGTAATATGAAGATATTTAATCTTTCAATAATTTACAGTCTCAATATAATATTTTTTTTTAATTTCTCCGAAACTTAAAAAGTTTCTTTTGAGACTTACTACAAACTCAATATTATGAACAATTTTTATTTCTGGTTAGTAACAAATTAGTTCTTCCGAAACTCTTAATTAAGTTTGTGTACTGCCACAAATTTCACAACACCATTCTTATGGTGACCATCTCCTTCAAGGAGAAAATTATTATTATTGTCATGGTTAAAATTATTACATGCAAGACTTATTTCTTGATAACCAATGACAAATTTGTGTTGCCACATAACAACATTTACTTTTGGTCATGACCACAACCTTTATAGAAAAGAATTATTTCTTTCTTTTGTCCTCCAACATTTCATAATAAAACATACCACAATATTTGTGTAGTACTCAAAATATATGACCATATAATTATTTATGTCAAAATATTTCTTTTCAATCTCTCAAACCTCCCGTAGAGGTGAGATGTGACATTTATCCAACAATACATGAACATATTTTTATCCATACGAACACAAATCACATTTCTTCAAGAAATGGACCATAACCATTTGTACATGTTCCATAAGTTTTTATTAGAAACTCATTGTCATGCTTTGACATTATCAAATTTATGTGACTCACCTCAACATCATTTTAAGAGGTCAAATGTACCAAATGTACTACCACTTTGTATTCCTTTATTTTTATGGATGATTTACAAAACTTTTCAAATTGGGTTGCATCAACAACAATGTGCCCAATATCTTTTCATACCACTTTGATGGATACAAATTACCTTCACATTTGAAGGACCATCTTAAGAAACAATGTGCCCAATAACCTTTCATACCACTTTGATGGATAGAATTACCTTCACATTTGAAGGACCATCTTAAGAACCCATAATGTTCTTCCTTTTAATTACAATAATGATGATCATTAACATTTTGCCACACTCATATTCATACATTCAATCACTTGTCATTTTTCAGACATACTGCTACCACATTCACATAAGAGAATGTAGCAAATTAATTCGGCAAATTTCACGACTTTCAGTCAAAAGTATACAACTTTATGTTAGTCATCATCATATCATCACTATAATGCATTAGGACTTAAACCCAATGTCTTACCCATATAAAGACGCATTTGGTCATAAATCAATGGGACTTGAACCCAACTTCTTATTATCATGGTGCACCGAGACTTTACTCGATGTCTTACTCACTTGGTGCGGTGAAACTTGAATTCACCGTCTTACCCTCAATCAATGTCTTAATAAACAAAATGCATTACCAAAAAATAAATATTGAATATCATAAATATAATCTGAATTTGACTTAAAATTGAATAAAAATGAACAAAACTAATTAATTAGAACAACATATTTAAACCATATAAAAGTCCCAAGTTAAAATAAATTAAAACATTTTAATAGTCCCTCTCAATATTGTTATGAAGATTATCATAATTTACTAACCATTTTAAAATAACCACAAAACAATCTTTGTTAGTACAAATAATATATAGGATATGAAGTATACATTGCAACCGAAGAATTACTAGGATAATTCATAAAAATCAAGAAATACCCACCATTGATTCTTGACAGAGAATGAGCAACTCGTGCTAATAACGTGTTGTAAAACTTAAGAACAAAAGAACAATATAAATATGAAGACAAGAAGAATATAACACAAGAGGAACAATATGAGATAACTTTCTTTCTTTCAAGTGTTCACCAAATCTTCAAGTGTATACAATATGAACCCTTATGCCTCTATTTATAGTGTAACATAGAGGCATACAAAAGGTTAGTCATAAACATGAAATTAACATGAATATAATGGGGGAGGTTATGTAAGTGAAAGGTTACAAGAATAATGGTTATAAAGGTGGAGGTTATGATTATCTTCATAATAGAGGAAAGTAATGGAGTAACTTCTTGATGTAGTGGACATCCACAATATATTATTTTATAATAATTTTCAAATAATATATAGTATTTTAGTGTACCATTTTACGTGGCACATATAGAATTTCAAGAATCAACCGAATTTTTTTTATATATAATTAAAATATTCCAAGTTGTTAATTATAGTAAATTATATAAAAAATATATCATGTCATTTTCAAATAATATATGTTACTTCTTCTTTTCCAAATTATATGGCACTGATAAAATTTTGGGAGTCAATCAAATTTGTCTGTCTATTAAATATTTTAAATTATTAATTATTGTGATTTATAGTATTTTTTATGTGATTTTCAAGTATAAAACAAACTAAATAAAAATAAAATAAATAAATTTTAAAAATAAAGAAAGTACATAAATTACGAAAACTATTTCTAGAGTCTTCTATATCACGATTTATAATTAGTCACATTATCTAATTATACTTAATTTATTTTCTTAAACTTTGTGTCAAATTATAATTGACAAACAAAAAGAATTATAATACCATTTATTAGAAATGGAATGGAATCTATGGTGGATGAGTTGCAGTAGCTACTAAGGCTTTTAGCTTGTGACACATAGGATAGGATTTGGAAAATGAAAAATATTTCACCTAAGATGACAAAACTATTCTTTAATTAAATTTTATAATTCCTACAAGCACACATGTTGACCAACACATGTGTGCTTGTAGAGCCATGAAATTTGGAGAGTTAACTAAACTTATTTGAAGTTATTAATTTATTGTGATTTTTATTATTTTATGTCATTTTTAAATAATATATGTTACTCTTTCTGTTTCATTTTATGTAACACGGGTAATTTTAAGAAAGTCAAGAAAATTTCTTATATGATTCTTAAATATTTTTAATTGTTATTTTACTATGATTTATAGTATTTTTTACGTTACTTTCAAACAATGCCTATTACTCCTTTTGTTTCGGTATACGTATTATATATGAAATTAGATAATCAACAAAATTTCGTATATAATTTTTTCTTATTTTTTTAATGTATCTTAAGTTATTACGTCATGATTACGCATTTTTATATTATTTTCAAATATATAACAAATTAAATGAACAACAAAATAAAAAAAAGTTAAATCAAAGAAAGTACTAAAGTTTTTAAATCATCATATTCCTATATTATTAGTTAGAGTATTACATATCAAATTATTTCAAGTTGTTAATTATTTTAATTTATAGTATTTTTTACGAATTTTTTAAATACGTAATGAAATATTTTAAATTATTATTCATTATTTTGTGATTTATATACAAAATGAAAACAACCTGTTGTGACACACAAACTAAAGAGAAATCAAATTGTTATTCAAAGTAAGAGGTAAGATCATGAAATTAGAAAAATACAATGAAACTAAACAACATGGAATAGAGGGAAAAAGAAGGGCCCACGTGCATAGAAATTTGGACAACTTTTCGGCTGGTTAAAGATGAAAAGCAAAACAAAAGTTGGTTTTAATGTCCAAAATTATAATAGTACAATCATAAAACAATGGAGTACAATTTTTTTTTAGCATACAACAATAGTAAATTATCAAAATTATCCCTGGCTAGGAAGCAGACATGTCGTCCATGAGCTGCTTCCTAGCCCCTTATATATAGTATATACTAGTACACATTGATGTATAAATATTTGTTTTTGTTGATAAGTACAAAGAAAGTGAACTAAAGACATTTTATAAAGTTAAAAATAAATAAATAAGTTAGAACCCCACCGATCCCTAGGGACCCAAACCTGGCTACAGCCACCTCCTTTGAGGTACAAAGCAATGTCAAACAATGTCAAGTAGAACAACTTTACTTTTTCTCCTTATATTATTGATATAAATATATATATAAGTACATATACATATAAATACTAGATACAAGAATCTGTGTAAAGCACGGGCTTAATATACGTTATTCTTTACACAATTTTCAGATAATATATGTTAGTATGTTACCTCTATGTTTTAATTATGTGCCGCGGATGAAATTTGGAGAGCCAACCAATATTTTTTATATAGTTTAATTTTTAGATATTTTAAGTTGTTAATTATTGTGATTCATAATACTTTTTACGTAATTTTTCATGTAATATATGTTACTCCTTTTACCCTTTTATGCTTTTAAATATTTTAAGTTTTTAATTATTGCGATTTAAATTATTATTTTTAATGTAATTTTTAGATAATATATATGTTATTCTAGATGTCTAAATTTATGTGGCACTGATATAATTTCGATTGTCAGCCAAATTATATATATATATATATATATATATATTAAGTTGTTAATTATTATAATTTATAGTACCTTTAAAAATGAATTTTTTAATATTTGAAATATTTTTCAAAAAGAATTATACGGGGGTGGTGTAAAAAATATATTTTTTTTAATTTGAAATATTTTTCAAAAAATTCTTTTTTTAAAAAATTTAAAATTGACGGGAATGACTTGGGTAGGGTTGCCCGGGGGGGGGGGTAAATAATGTTTTTTTTGAAAATTTTGAAACTTTTTCCATTTTTTTAACGGGGGTTGCCTGGGTAAGGGGGTGACGTAAAAAATGAAAAAAAAATTAAATTTAAAATATTTTCCAAAATATGTTTGTTAATTTTTTTTATAGGGATAGGGGTAAAAATATATTTAAAAGAAAGTTATTTTTCTTGAATTTGAGAAAAATAAGAAGATTTAGAAAACATTTTCCAAAACATTTAAGCCAATCAAAAATGAAAAAATTGAAAAATATTTTTAAAAAATATTTCTTCCTTCGTACCAAACACACCTTTATCTTCAGTTACCAAGTCTTAAGGAGTAATTGTCTTAGTAATTCTAACATGTTCGTCTTCCACATATTAAACGACAATTATTAATTCCAATTTCCAAGTCAGTCAAAGATTTGAAAAAAATTATCTTCCTAGGGCTTTCCAACTTCCAAGGAGTAAATGAGATGTAGTATTTGCTTCTTTCCAACGATCAAATGTCTCAAAAATATGGCCAATGAGGAAAAATCTTATATATGAATCTTATACATATGAAATGTTTGGTGAAAAATCGTATTAAATTTATTACTCCCTCCGTTTAAAAAAGAATGACCTCCTTTCCTTTTTAGTTTGTTTAAAAAAGAATGAACTCTTTACCTTTTTGGTAATATTTTACTTTCACCTTTCCACGTGGCATTTTTAAGACCACAAGATTAAAGGGCAATTTTGTACATTTGACATAACTTTAATTTAGGACCACAAGATTCAAAAGTCTTCTTTATTTTCTTAAACTTCGTGCCAAGTCAAACCAGGTCACTCTTTTTGAAACGGAGGGAGTATAAATTAAGACAAAAGACGTAAAGTTACCATCGAGATTGTTTCAGATTTTTAAAAATACACATTAACTTTGAAAGCCTCGTATTATTCCACAAAAGTTTTGAATATCATTGTAAAAGGCCATTTCGACCAAATCCCTCACATGGTTTATGAACACGCACAACACGTGCGTGAATGAGTGTTTTTGCTGTGAATAACCAATTAAAAAGTGTCATGTTTCACTTGTTTTCTTTACTAATTAATTATTTACTTCTTTTACATCTTCTTCCCTAAAACAAAGTTGAAAAGAGCCATTGGTACTCTCTCTTGATACTCTCTCTTGATGATTTCATTATCTTCCCCAAAACAAGGTCAACGTTGGTACTTTCTCTGACAAATTCATCATCTTCCCAAGCGCAATAAGGTAGGAATTCGTTTTCTCTTTTAATTTACAGTTGAAAAGCTTAATTTGAAGTTTTTCAAGAAGAGAACAAAACCCTAACAGTACACAACGAAACAAACTGAAATCCTAACAATAGCAATTATAATAAGTCGATTCTAACATTTTTTACACTATAATAACCCCAAAAATAGTAACAATTTGATCTTTATCAACTAATGTAAGAAAACCCTAACATGTAAATCTTCATTTCCTTGTGCCTCCAAAAATTGTGACCAATAAACGTCAAAAGGAACCAAATAATCACTACACTATCATTTGGCCAAGAACACGATTAGACATGGAAAGTTGAGACAAAAGAAAAAAAGTTTTCTCAAATTGAAACAAATCGGGTTGGATCTAGACTATGGTAACTCGTGATCATCACGCGCGTCTAACCAAGTGAAGGGATGGGTCAAAATGACCCTTTTACAAAGATGTTCAAACCTTTTGTGGGGTAATAGAATGCTTGCAAAATTAAGGTGTCTTTTTAAAAATTCGAGACAACTTCAGTGGTGACTTTATGTCTTTTCTCTTAATTTAAATTTTCATAAATTCGCTACGAAATAAGGCATGAATCAATTTTTCAGATTTTAAATTTTTTTAAATAGTAAATTTAAACTACCAATCATATTAAATTATATAGCATCATTATGAAATTATTTATCTCAAAATTATTATTCTAATTATCTTTCCAAGATAATGTGATTTTGAACCAATTAAGCACTACAAATAGTAAGGAATTAGAGTGTTATTTGAAATTAGGGGCTTGTTTGAAAGCTACTTTATAATTAAATTTACATGTAACAATAATAATAATATATTCAATGAAATCTCATAAGTGAAATTTAGGAGATAGAATATATACAAACCTTGTTGCTATCTCATGAAGGTAGAACACTTATTTTAAAAAGATTTCTCGGTCATGTAACACATAAAAAACAAAAAAAAGAAAGGAGATTAAATCAATACTCCCTCCGTCCAACAATAGTTGTCCACTATATTATTTTAGGATGTCAAACAATACTTATCTACTTTATGAAATTAATGGATAATTTTAAACTTAGTTCCTAATTTCCTTTATCATCAATTATAGACATTTTCCTATTAATTTTTTCAAGACATTGTATTTATTATATTCAAAGTGTGATATTGTAAAATTACCCTTTCATTTATAGTTTTTTTTAAAAGTAGCAAAATCAATAGTCGACAGGTGTTAGACAGAGGGAGTATTCATTAGAGGATGTATAAAGTCGTGCAGGAAAAAGGAACGGTAGCAACTAGCAAAATGAAGTGATAATCAAAGCATAAGAATAGTTGGTAGTAATCGAAATCACAAGATAAGTGTAACGATCTGACTCAGGACTTCGTGCCTGAAAACTTTTCAGGTAGTAACTTGAAATTTTTTAGCTAGGCTAGCCTTAGATGAAATCTGGCTAGGTGAGGTCTAGGGTCATCCAGTAAAGGATGAAGCCTTTTATTTAGATTTGACTGATGTATACTTGTATCCAAGACATTAAAGAATTCATAAGGCCTTTTGGAATCAAATTGGGATAGGTAGAACTCTAAAGAATTAACTTTGTGTGAAAAGTATGAGTCGTCCGTCAAGGAAAGAGTGTGTGTGTTGTAAAAAGGGTCTATTTTCGGATGTTGAGCCGTAGAAAATCCGTTGACCTCGCATAACGGACAACTTCTCGTTATAGAGGCGCTCAGACCACTATTGTGAGGTGAGTTATTGCTATAGCGGGGTTACTATAGTGAGACTGACATTGCCATAGCGAGAAAAACATGGTTTTATGCAGAAAACAACCCAAAACACTTATTTTCTGCAATTTGAGTTCTTGAAGCAGAGAAGAGCGTTTTGGAAAGCTTGTATAAGTTTTCCCATGAAAATAACTGGTTTAGATAAGAATTTGACTCCCTGATCTTGTTAATTATTTCTTAAACCTTGGAAACTAGGTGGTTAACATTGGGGAAATGTTTTGAGCATGAATTCATGGTGGGAAGAAGCCCTAAGTTGGGGAAGAGGATCTCATTTTGGCTGGGGTCGGGATTTGTTAGCAATTCGGGTAAATTATTAGGTCATTTATTATTGATTGAATTTTAGAGGGTTTATTTCAGACCAAGAACAAATCAAGACACTTCGCTAGGGGAAAGCTCAGGCTATTTAGAGTTTTCAAGGGGGTTGATTCGAGTTGGATGATGGTTATATGCTTTTGAGATATGTGTATTTGCATGTTTAATACCTGTAGAGTCATGTTGTGCAATGTTGTAACACCCTTAAATACTAAAGTCAATATTCACATTTTGATTCACCTTTCCTTAATTACTTCAATATGTCTTATTCTCATTTTAGAACTTGAAATTTTGCGATATTTGCAAATTTTCTTAACATGAATTTGTGAAGTAATTTAAGGGATTGTATTGGGGTAATTACATAATATACTAATTATAATTGCCTATAATTTGATGAAGGAAGGTGATATGTGTGTTTGTGATGTAATTTAAGGGATTGTATTTGTCAAAACTCAGACCATCGTGATTGACACCCACACTAACCCTCCGGTGGAGAACCATTAATACTAATTAGATAACCAAGAACTACACAACTTAATCAAAACTAAGACATTCAAAGATACGGAAGCAGGTTTAAATGCTAAAGGAACAATAGGGAGTTCCCATAAACTCCAACAAAAGTCTAACAACCAAATGCGAAAATAATACCTAGAACCTGAAAGTCAATGTACCAAAACTCTAAGAAGGATAATAGGTCTAAGGAAATGGGTACATACAACCCAATTAAACATATGAAAATCTAAAGTACTAGTCTAAGTTCGAAACTATGGACATAAACAGGAAGAGAACTCATGGCATCCCGGAAGAACTGGCTCACCTTTAAATTCGATTGATCACTGATCTTCTAAGCAAGGTATGTAAATAGCCACCTGAAGATGCCCTATACTCAACAAAGAAAGAGCAAGTGCAATATCAGTACACAACTACAGTGTACTGGTAGGATCACGCGGCTATCCCAATAGGCGAAACATATATAAGTCATTACAACAATAATAAACATGCATACACCAGACGTATACAATATCAATTATCACTTACGAACAACGTACAATTTCACAATCTCAAGATATACAGATATTGCAAGTCATAGGTCCTCTCACAGAACCCATAACCAAACTGTTAGTGTATAGGTACGTGGCACCCTATCCAAGTTAGTGTGCCAGACGTGACACCTGATCCCATATATATGCCGGAACGTGGCACCCTATCCAAGTTATTGTATCGGAATGCAACACCCGATCCATTCAACAAGCCACAATCACAATGAACATTCTCATAATCATACAATCAAGTCATAATTCATGACATACAATTATTCAATCATCCCCATTTACGAATAGTGTGATCAATAATGCAACATTCGCATACATACATGCATTATAAAGAAGTAATTACAAATACATATCACACCAACAAGAAATCACAACCATCATCTACCTCAAACAAAGCTTGAATCCCCTAAAAAACTTGATTCTTTCCTTTCCGGATTCTTTCCATTTGTTCTTGGTCTACAAACAATCAATTTAATGTTAGGATCAATAAACAAGACTTAATTAACCAGAATATAATCAACACTATCAACCCTAGATCAAACCCATGATCCCAATATCCAAATTAGGGCTTTTCCCACTATCCAAACAGCTTCAAAAACCCTTCCCCAATAATAATCACCTAAGAAACCAAGTTCTATGAATTGAAAAACGTATTCGGGGAGTGAAAACCTTACCTTTAGCCTCAAGAATGGTGAAAACTATCAAGAAAACACATGGGGTCGTTCCTTAGCTCTCAAAGTCAAAAAGTGCAGAATAAAATATTTTTGAGATTTATTTCCGACTTAAATCGTGTTTGTCTCGCCATAACAGTCCTCACCTCGGTACAGCGGCCCCGCCGTGGAGGGAAAATTCCACCTTAGTGGCTTGCACAGAAACAATGAGCAGATTTAAGAATTCCAAACCCCCATTTCACAACACACCTCCATCCCATGACACTAAGAAAATTTCTGTTCACGCTAAGATCAGTTTCGGGAGTTCTACTCACCCGAATGCAATTCCGTAAAGTCGTACGGGTTCCTTAAGGACTTAGCTATCTACTTATATAATCAAATTCATAATTAGATCTCCTAATTGTTACTAGATTTCCCTAGAACTTACTGACTCCGATTTCGTCCAAATCAGGACTAGATTGGGAAATTCCAAGTTACTAAGAAAAAGTTTTTCGGTCCAAAACTTTTCCTCATTGGCTTTTCCATAACGATGAAATAGGGTCGTTATAATAGATATCAATTTACCCATCACTCGTCCCTGAGTGAAAAACTTAGGAAGAACAGGCTAACGTAAAAATGTAGTAGTACATGATTCGACGAATAACTGGGGATTTTTGTCTCACATATCCTTCTAGGTTTCCCAAATAGCTTCCTCAACTGGATGATGCTTCCATTAATCTTTCACAGACTTAATCTCCTTGGTCCTCATCTTTAGGACATCATGATCAAGAATTGCAATCGGTTCCTCCACATACTGAAGGTGTTTGTCTAACACAACTGAGTCCCATTTTGTTATGTAATCCCCGTCACCATGATATCTCTTCAACATGAGCACATGAAATACCAGATGAACTCCCGATAAGTTAGGAGGTAAAGCCAATCTATAACCCACTGGCCCTACATATTTAAGAACCACCAATGTATCGCGGACTTAGCTTGCCCTTCTTGCCAAATCTCATCACCCATTTCATGGGTGATACCTTAAGAAAAACTTTTTCACCAGTCTAAAATGCCATGTCTCTTGCCTTATGGTCTGCATACTTTTTCTTTCTAGTCTGGGTCGCTAAAAGCTTAGCTTGGATGCTTCTTACCTTATCCTGAGCATCATTCACTAAATCAACCCCAAAGGTTTCACATCTCCAGCCTCAAACCACCTTATGTGACATCTACATCCCCTCCTATAGAGTGCCTCAAATGGTGCCATATCTATGCTGGAGTGATAACTATTATTATTGGAGAACTCACACAAAGGTAGAAACTTATCCCAATGTCCTCCAAAGTCAATCACACATGCCCTCAACATGTCCTCTAGCACTTGAATAGTCCTCTCTGATTGCCCGTCCGTTTGTGGATGGAAAGTTGTACTAAAAGTGAGTTGCGTGCTCAATTCATTATGTAATTTCCTCCAAGACTTGGAGGTGAACTGCGTACCACAGTCTGAGATGAAAGAAAGGGGCACCCTGTGCAACCTCACTATCTCTTTCACATAAACCTTAAGCCAATTGTTGAGCATTATAATCTGTTTTGACGGGAATAAAATGGGCGGACTTAGTCAATCTGTCCACCACTACCCAAATAGAATCAAACTTCCCCAAAGTTTTGGGAAGACCAACCAAAAATCCATAGCTATCCTTTCCCACTTCCATTTCGGAATTGACATTCTCTGAAGCAACCCTGCAGGCTTTTGATGTTCATACTTTACTTGTTAGCAATTTTAACACTTAGCCACAAACTCCGCTATATCCTTCTTCATGACAGGCCACCAATAAAGACGCTTCAAGTATCTGTACATCTTGGTCACACCCGGATGGATAGAATACCGCGAACCATGGGATTCTGCCAATAGTTTCTGAATCAAGTCGCCCACTCTAGGAACACAAATCCTTCATTTAAAACTGAGCACAGTTTCCGCATCAAGAGTGGTCCCTTGTGCCTTACCAATCACAGTCTTTTTTCTAAGCTCATTCAAATTTTCATCCTCAAACTATTTGGCCTTGAACTCCTCAATGAACGTGGCCCTTACTTCAATGCTAGCTAACACCCCAACTTTCTCTAAGATGCCTAACTACATGAACTTAGATTCCAAGGTTTGAATTTCCTTAGCTAAGGGTCGCTTGGATACACTCATGCAAGCTAAACTACCCATACTCACTACCTTTCGACTTAGTGCATCTGCCACTACATTAGCCTTACCCGAATGATATTGGATAGTCACATCATAGTCCTTGAGTAACTCTATCCACCTTCGCTGTCTCAAATTCAGAACTTTTTGAGTGAAAACATGTTGCAAGCTACGATGATTAGTAAACACCTCACACTTAACACCATAAAGATAATGCCACCAGATCTTAAAAGCAAACACTACCGATGCCAACTCTAAATCATGTGTTGGATAATTCCTCTCATGCACCTTCAACTGTCGCGATGCATAAGCTATAACATTCTTATCCTGGATTAACACAACACCTAAACCCGAATGTGAAGCATCACAATAAACAATAAAATCTTTACCTTCCACCGATAGTGCTAGAATAGGTGTTGTGGTCAAGAGAGTCTTGAGCTTTTGAATACTCTCCTCACCTTTTTCAGTCCATTCAAATAGTATCTTCTTTTTGCTCAAATTTGTCAAGTGTGTGGCAATAGAAACAAAGTTTTTCACAAACGATGACAGTAGCTACCCACAAAACTTCTAACTTCAGTCACAGAGCTAGGTCGAACCCAATTCTTAACATCTTCAATCTTTTAGGGATATACCATTACCCTTCTTTTGAAACTACATGCCCCAAAAAGGCAATCGAAGTCAACCAAAATTCACACTTAGAAAATTTCGCATACAACTTTTGTTTCCCAAGAACACCCAGAACAATATGAAGATGGTCGGCATGCTCTTCCTAACTTTTCGAATAAACCAAAATATCATCAATATAGAATATAACAAACGAATCCAAAAATGGTTTGAACACACCATTCATCAAACTCATAAAAGCTGCAAGCGCATTAGTCAACCCAAACGACATAACTTGAAACTCGTAGTGCCCATAGTGGGTTCTAAATGTTGTCTTGGGCATATCTTCAGGCCTAATTTTTAACTGATGGTAGCCAGACCTTAAATCAATCTTAGAGAAAACTGATTCACCCTGCAATTGGTCAAACATATCATCTATCCGAGGCAATGGATACTTGTTTCGAATGGTGATCTTATTCAATTACTGGTAATCTATACATATCTTCATACTACCATCCTTTTTCTTAACAAACAAGATCGGAGCACCCTAGGGTGAAGCACTAGGATAGATGAATCCTTTATCAAAAAGTTCTTGGATTTGAGCCTTAAGCTCTCTTAATTTTGTCGGAGCCCTACGATATGGAGGGATGAAAATGGGGCGGGTACCAGGTTATAAATTATTGCAGAAATCTATATCAGTATCCGGAGGCATACTAGGCAAATCAGTAGGAAACACTTCTCTAAATTCTGACACTACAGGAATAGACTCAATAGAGGGAGACTCAACCTCAACATCCTGATTATGAGCCAAATAAGTCAAACAACCCTGCCCTACCAGTTTCCTAGCCCGAATGAAGGATATGATCTTAGCTTGTTTAGGCTTGTACACCCCTTTCCACTCTAACTTTTCCCTTCCCGGAATTTTTAGAGTCACAGACATAGTATTACAATTAAGCACAACATAATATGGGAGAACCAAGTCATGCCTAAGATTATGTCAAAGTCAGTCATGTCCAAAATCACCAAATCAGCCCAAGTCTGAAAACCATAAACAAAATAGGACAAGCATGATAGACATGGGTTACTATGACAGACTCTCCAACTGGGGTAGAAATATAGATGGGGGCATTAAGTATATCACAAATCATAGCAAATTTTGAGGCAAATCGCATGGACACATAAGAATAAGTAGAACCCAGATCAAATAACACATTAGCCATCCGGTCACATACAAGAATAGTACTTGTGATCACTGCGTCAGACGCCTACGCCTCTGCCTCAGTCTTGCCCGAATAGGCGTAACACTGAGCCCTGTCATCTTGACGGGCGACTTCTCTGGCAGGCTGCACTGTACCTTCGCTTGTGTTACCATTTCTCCGACCTTCACGACCTTGCTGATTTCCTCCTTGCCCACCTTGTAGACGCCCTCGACCATTATTACCATTTCTTGCGGGTGCCACTGCTCTAGACTGCTGCTGCGCAGAATCCAACATGGGCGGGTGGGGACAATATCTCCTCATATGCCCAGGTTCTCCACAATTATAACAAGTATGATTAAAAGATGGCCTGCTGCCCGTCGAAGGTGACTATGACTGATTTGGTCGGGCTGCAAGAATCGACCTCCCCGAACCTCTGGAGTAAGAACCTTGAAAGTTACTTGAATTCTTGGCTTTCTTAGCCAATGCCTTAGCCTAACCGTCTCGCCTCACCCCATCCACTTTCTTTACAAAATCTATTACCTCATTAAAGCTTTTTTCTACCGAGGTCATATGAACAGACAATACCTGCAACTCAGAATTTAATCCCTTCCCAAATAGGCAGATCCTCTTTTCCTAAGTAGTTACCAATTGCGTAGCATATCTAGACAAAGCATGAAACTTAGCCTCATAAACAGCCACAAACATACCACCTTGCTCCAAAGCCATGAACTCATCCTTCTTACGATCCCTTGAGGTACATATTTCTCCAAAAATAGAGCATGAAACTGGGTCCAAGTGAGTTGGAGTAAAGCTAAAGATCTGCATTCCACATAAGCTCTCCACCACTGCTTAGCCTCATCTTGAAGTTGAAAAGTCACAAAATCTACTCCATGCTGATGGACAATTCCCAACTTATGAAGCCTCTCATAACAATCTAGGATGAACTCATAGGCGTCCTTACTCTCAGAACCATGTAACATAAGCGGTTTCAATTTCAAGAACTTAGTTAACATCTCATGCTCATTACCAGTCATAACAGGGCCTAACAAATGACGAAAGAAGGCATCAGTACCCACAGTTCCACCTATCTTGGGAGCAGTGATAACGATAGGGGGATTGGCGGGAGCTTGAGTTGCTTGAACAGAGGGAAACACTCCAGGACCAACCAATCCTTTTAAGAACGACATAATCTGTTGAGGTAACACTGGATCTAATGGAGGAATATTGTAGTCTCAGCCTGCACTTCTCCCTCTTCTCGAACATTCTTCTCATCCTCAACCTCAACATTATCTTATATTTTTTCATGATGCACAAGAGGATTCTCATTTCTGGGAGCATTCTCAATCGAAACTCTATTCCTAGCAGGTGCTACCCTTCCTCGGCCTCTGCCCCTTGCTCGTCTTCTACCCCTACCTCGACAGTGACCTCTCACTGGAGATTCCTCAACAGCGCATTGACGGGAGCTACGGACCTGACGCCGTTGAACCTAGTATTAACCATCTGCGGACAGAAGAGTGAAGGAGATTAGATACCAATTCGGATCGCCAAATACCAATTGGAATCATTTTATAGCACGAAAGGAGACAAGAGAAAGAAGAGAGATTTCCTAAAGTCCTATTACCTCTCAAAGAAAAGTACAGACGTCTCCATACCGTTCTGCAAGAATTTAATAGACTCATTTTGGTACATCGAGATCAATAGGCTCTAATACCAATTTTGTCAAAACCTAAACCATCGTAATTGACACCCATACTAACTCTCCAGTGGGAGAACCATTAATACTAATTAGCTAACCAAGAACTACACAACTTAATCAAACTGAGGCATTTAAAGGTACGGAAGTAGGTTTAAATGCTAAAGGAACAATACAGAGTCCCCATAAACTCCAACAAAAGTCTGACAACCAAATGCGGAAATAATGCCTAGAACCTGAAAGTCAATGTACCAGACTCTAACAAGGATAATAAGTCTAAGGAAATGTGTACAACCTAATTAAACATAAGAAAATCTAAAGTACTAGTCTAAGTCCGAAACTGTGGACATAAACAAGAAGAGAACTCATGGCAGCCTGAAAGAACTAGCTCACCCTTGAATTTAATTGATCACTGATCTTCTAAGCGAGGTCTGTCAATAGCTGCCTAAAGACGTCATGTACTCAATAATGGAAGTGCAAGTGCAATATCAGTACACAACCACAGTGTACTGGTAGGATCACACGACTATCCCAATAAGCGAAACATATATAAGTCATTACAACAATAATAAACATGCATACACCGAACATATACAATATCAATTATCACTTATGAATAACGTACAATTTCACAATCTCAAGATATGTAGATATGCCAAGTCATTGGTCCTCTCATGGAACTCATACCTAAACTATTAGTGTATCGATACGTGATACCCGATCCAAGTTAGTGTGCCGGACGTGACACCTGGTCCCATATATGTGCCGAAACGTGGCACTCGATCCAAGTTAGTGTGT
This sequence comes from Solanum raphanifolium, assembly GCA_036250405.1. Taxonomy (NCBI): domain Eukaryota; kingdom Viridiplantae; phylum Streptophyta; class Magnoliopsida; order Solanales; family Solanaceae; genus Solanum; species Solanum raphanifolium. Next base: position 3,933 of record JAJOOE010015128.1, on the reverse strand, counting down.
CGGAACGCAACACCCGATCCATTCAACATGCCACAATCATAATCATAATGTACATTCTCATAATCATACAATCAAGTTATGATTTATAGCATACAATTATTCAATCATCCCCATTTACAAATAGTGTGATCAATAATGAAACATTAACATACATACATGCATTATAAAGAAGTAATTACAAATACATATTACACTAACATGAAATCACAACCATCACCTATCTCGAACAAAGCTTGGATCCCCTAAGAAACTTGATTCTTCCCTTTCCGGATTCTTTCCGCTTATTCTTGGTCTACAAACAATCAATATAATGCTAGGATCAATAAACAGGACTTAATTACCCGAAATATAATCAACACTATCAACCCTAGTTCAAACCCATGATCCCAATATCCAAATTAGGGCTTTTCCCACCATCCAAACAGTTCCAAAAATCCTTCCCAATAATAATCACCTAAGAAACCAAGTTCTATGTATCAAAAAATGGAATCGGGGAGTGAAAACCTTACCTTTAGCCTCAAAACTGGTGGAAAACTATCAAGAAAACACCTGGGGTCATTCCTTAGCTCTCAAAGTAGAAAAACGTAGAATAAAATGTTTTTGGGGTTCATTTCCGACTTAGTCGCATTTGTCCTGCCACATCGGTCCTCACCTCACTACAGCTGCCCCGCCTTAGCAGCTTGCACGGAAACATTGAGCAAATTTAAGAATTTCAAACCCCTATTTCACAACACACCTCCATCCTATGTCACGTAGAAAATATCCGTCCAAGCTAAGATCAGTTTCGGGAGTTCTACTCACCCGAATTCAATTCTGTAAATTGGTACGAATTTCTTAATGTCTTAGCTATCTACTCATGTGATCAAATTCCTAATTAGATTTCCCAATTGTTACCAGATTTCCCTAAACCTTACTGACTCCGATTTCGTTCAAATCTGGACTAGGTTGGAAAATTACAAGTTACTACGAAAAAGTTTTCCGGCCCAAAATTTTTCTCCGTTGGCTTTTCTATTACGATGGAATCAGATCGTTACAGTATTGGGGTAATTATATAATATACTAATCATAATTGCCTATAATTTGATGAAAGACGGTTGTGTATGTTTTGGGCAGTCAATTTTTCACTTTTTGGGCAGCCACCTTCCCCCCATCACTTTTGTAAGAGATGTTTTCACACCTCATCTGGAGAATTCGTTTCCATAAAGGCCACGGAACCTTGAAAACTCTCTCAAGACCATATTAATCCATAAAAGGTCAGGAAAAACCTTGTTCCTTTTGGCTGAAACTCAATATACACTCTTCGTGTTGGTAAGTGATCAAATTTGTTTTTGAATTGTGAAGTGTTTAGTATTGTTAGCATATGTTGGAGTGTAGATCTCGGTTTTCAGTGAATAAATACAATTTCGAAAGCTAATAAATATTCTTACAACTCATATGTTTATGTGGGCATCTAGTTTTACTCTTATGGATTCAAAATATGGAATGCAATATAGGTCATATTCTGTCTAAGTTTCTGATTTAGAAATCCCTATGTTCAACTGTTAGTGTTTTGATTATGTATTTTTATACAAAATGTATTTTGTGGTTATTCTTGATTATTTGCAACCTTACGACATATACCTACATCTTTCATGAGGATATAAAGTCCAGTACTTTTATCGTTTGCCTTTTCAAAACTAAGTTACGACATGCAAGGGCGGAGCCACCTTGCCCCCAGGGTGTTCAATTGGACACCCTTCGTCGAAAAATTATATGATATATACACGTAAAGTTTTGACTTATATTAGTATATATGGTAATTTGGACACCCTAATATAACAAAGTAACCCGCAGTGGAGATGGCTAGATCTGTCACAAGCCCACTCGCTGCCCCAGTTCGATTCTCCGCATGACCATTTTCATTTTTCTATAATTATTTTGCCTTCTTGAAGTTTGTAAGTAAATAAACATGCGTAAGTTTAATACAAATGTTTAGTACCTTGGTGGTAAATAGTGTCAACCTTGTCTTGAGTGACCCAAGTTCGAATCTCACATCCAATAAGGTTTTTTTTCAATTAAAATTGAATTATTTCCTTAAGTTTTAATACATTTTCCTATGTGGAATAAGATTTCCTTATATTTTAATACTTTTTTCTTAAATTTTAATACATTTTCCTTTTGGAATAAGGTTTTAATTGAAAAAAAATCCTTAAATTTTAATATCTTTTCCTTGTGGAATAAGATTTCCTTATATTTTAATACCTTTTTCCTTTGTGGAATAATATTTTCTTAAATTTTAATACATATTCCTTTTTAAATAATATTTTCTTTCTTTATAAATAGGAGACTTATTTACCCAAATTATATCATAATATTATTAAAAATAGAATCTCTATAAATCATCGTTTTCTAAAAACAAATTTACTATTCAAATTTGGACCCCCTTCATAAAATTCATGGCTGCGCCACTGACGACATGAGGTATCAGACTTGCCAAATTTACTGTTTTGGGAGAATAGTCATATTTACATAGGCTAGGCTTACTTGTGGTGATAATTTTATTTTATGTCAACATCTATTAGATTTTATAGAAGTTATTTAATTGTATTTTAAAGGTTGTATATGTCACGCCCCGAGCCTACACCCTGGACGTGGCCTGCACTCGAAGACCATTGCTGGCCCCAACCGAACCCTTGGCCTGGCTTACTTAACTCAGCGGAAGACTTAACTCAACAACATAAACTCAAGTAATAGTTTAAATAATAACATCTTAGCCAAAATGGCAACTTATGTCTCAATATAAAGTATCTGCAAATACATAGATGAGAGACTCAAAACTAACTATCTGACTGTCCATGAAGCCTCTATAATACTGAGATGGATGTTGGGACAGACCCCACAACATCCTAATAAAGAAAACTAGGAAAGCGAAATAAAAGAGTCCTCCGGAATGCAAGGAGGCTCACCACTGACTCTGGAGTGCTCAACTGGATCAACGACGCGTTGGATGCTGATCCTAGTTACCTGCGTCTGCATCATAATAAGATGCAGGCCAACTGGCATCAGTACATTGAATGTACGAGTATGCGAGTTGGAATGCTAAACCACAACTTAAGCTTGAAAGGAGTACAAAGGAACACTTACCTTGGCTCTGTTTAACTCATGAATAATTGAACTCAATATAAAACAATAATACACATGCAATATATATAAAGCTTACAAAACAGTGTAAACAACTTAGTTCATTAAAGATAAGCAATAACAAACTCAACTTTACTTATATATAAAAGTAATATAACTTTAGTGGGAGATTCTTTAACCGACAACCACCACTATGAGCCTTAGTGATGATACAACGTTTTACCTCACGTTGCCCAAGGACCATCCTATACCTTACCTTGATATAGGACCTTACTTAACTTAATGGATCCACTAGCTTAACTTACGTGATCATCTAAAAAGTATGACCCGTTAAATCCTATGTTGGCCACATGGTTCTTATGGAGATTTGAGTTAATATGAACTCGCATCCCCAATTCGGTGCTCAATACTACTCCAAATATACTTTAGCTCATATGTGTTTTAAACACCTGTTTCATTAGTTTGAGATAATTGCTCAAAGCTTAGCCCAAAGGCTCTTTTGGAATCGATGTTCCCTTTTCTTTGCTCAAATGTGAAAACATTTATAAACTTCTTTGGGAATACATAGTTCCCTAATAACTTTTGAGAAATGAACTCAACTCTTACTCTTTGCTTTACTTGAAACTTGAGCCTTAAAACGAAGTTAAAACGTTTAATAAAGACTCTTGAAAACTTTAAGAAACTTTGCTTTGACTTGCTTCTTAACTTCTAGACATGACTCTTAACTTCTTTGACTTTGATCTTAACTTTCCTTGAATTGGATTATGGATTCAAGGCTCATGATCTCATGTTTATGGATGATTTCATGATGTT
>JAJOOE010015127.1:0-23001 GCA_036250405.1 Solanum raphanifolium | reverse complement strand
CCTTGATTATGCTTATCGCTTATGGTCATTTTAATTGCTTCCGCGACCAAGGATGTGTAATGATACGCTATGAGGCTTGTTTGGGGTTCCTTCGGGTTCCCCATTCGCCGGTCACGTCTAGGCCCTAGGCTTGGGTCGTGACAATCAGTTTAACATAGAAAAGACAATGATCAATACCAATCCACACTTTTGAGATCAAAACATAGAATAACTCCTTAAACTTAATTCAACATGGATGAAAAAACCTCTCACCAATGTGAATTCATTTGTGAGAAATACCTTTAAAATCATGATCATCATAGTAAGTGAGAAAGCCTTTCACCATAGCATAAATACTTTCCTTTCAGAGCATCATTAATTCATTTACAATAACTTCATGAAACCATGCATATCTTCATAAATTTATAATTAATAGTTGATGGGTTCATCATAGGATCATGGTCGAAAAACATAAATTAGGCATGGGTAAATGCAATTTAAACTAACTATCAAAGATTCACATCAAATAATGCATTAGCATACTTAATCAATCATCATCAATCATAATTTGATGAAATCCACATTCATTGAATTGAAACCCTAATTTGATCAATTGGAAATTGATTTGGGAAATTGAAATCCTTAGGGACCCCATGGAGGAAAGGAATCCATGGGTGAATACACATATACCTTGACACTAGAAGCCCAAAAAGAATGGAGGATTGGAGACTTGGATGAAACCTTAATCTTCTTCTTATTCCTTAGCCTTGAGAGAATTTGGCCATGTTTAGGGAATTTAGGATAATGAGTTGAAAATGGGTAAATTGGGGGATTAAAAGCTTTATATAAGGCTTAGGGTAGGAGGCAAAATGACATAGTTGGGTTAAAACAATTAGAAAAAGACCCAAAAGGCCCTTAAAAATAACTTTTGGACTGGACCTACGTGTTGGTCTTGTCAATCATAGACTAAGTATTGGGACCACAAAATCACCTATCTTTCGATGGAACACTTCTACGGTTCGTAGGTATTTCAATGGTCTCTAGAAACCAACCATAGAAACCAACTTTGACCATTAAAATTTCACCAAGTCTGAGAGTCACTTACGAGGCCTATCTACGACTCGTACATGGGATGAATGGTCGTACATAGGGTACTGGGACTTGTTTTGAAATATTTAATTTCCCCTTCCTACGTTTGCCATCTACTTCTGCCCGCAGAAGCTTCTACGGTCTATTGATGAGAACCATAGACACAAACTTTAACCCCAAAAAATTATTTTCTCCCTTTTCCATATTCCTAGGTGTACACAAAATAAGACTAAAAAAATCTCTCATTCGAAAAGAATCATGGTATGAAGAAAATCCTCGAAGTTTATTCAATTAACTACTATTCACTAAAGGAAATATTGAATGGTGCATTCATAGTAGGAGAACGATTCCCAAAAAAAGCTCTAAGTGCAATTAACAAGCATGAGTAGTAAAACAAATAGAAATATAGAACCAATCCGACTCGAAACAAATAACAATATATGAAAATATCAGAAATCAAGCCTAACAAAGGCATAATTTAAACATTAAACATGCCCACAAAGATATAAAATATCCAAAACTATTAAAAAGAAGATGGTGAGAAGATTGAAAAAGCAGAAATCAATCAAGCCTCCAAAGAGTGAAAAGGTAGAAGTACATCACTATCAAAAACCCCGACGTTTTGTGACTCTAGTGGAATTCTTAACAAGATGGTTATGCCCAAAGTGTACTAAACACAATCTCGAGGCATCATATTTCAATGCTGAGAAAGAATAAACAATGGATGAAACCTTACCAAAGGTGTCTTCTACTTACAAATAAAGATGAAACGAGAGAAATATCATCAATGGTGTCTCCTACGCCTTCTAAAAATCCCGTTGAAGTTTTTTCCCAAGAAGTACATGATTTGATAAAGCTATAGTTGGTGTTGGTAGCTATTCTTTCTTAGCGGGATCAGGTACTTAGATGAAGCCCTTGAGATTATTGAACATAAATCAGTGCACGAGCCTATGCAAACAAGTTTAAAAGTGAAAAAGAAATTCCTTTTTTGAGCTCTCGAATCATCAATTGGACAAATTTTCTTTGACTTTTGAAGATTTGCCTACAAAAAACAACGAATTACTTTCTGCCAGGCTCAGACATATAATGATCTTCTGTTTGGTTACACATTAGAAAACCGTCCTTTGTATATGGTGGGTTACATGCTAGAGAAGAAGATAAATACAATTTTTATAGCTAAAGGATATGGAGTCAACATTCTGTCTATCAATACATTGAAGGAACTTGGCATCACGAGGGAAGAACTTGGTGAAAGTCATTTATTAATACAAGGATTCGATCAAGGGGGACAAAGGGCCATATGCTCTATTAAGTTATAAATCAACGTATAAGATTTGTGATCAAGCACATGGATGCATGTGATCGATGCAAATACTTCATACAATATATTTCTTGACAGGTCTTGGGTACATGAGAATAAACTTGTCACATCTTCTTACGATCAATGTTTGAAGTATCTCAAAAACATAATTGAAAGGTAAATAATTGTAGATGATATTCCTTTCACCAAAGTTGAGAACCAATTTCCGATGCAACATTCTATTTGAAGAGTTACGTTGTTAAGGGGAAAAACCTGTTGACGTCAATTCAATCAAGTTTGATAAGATCACAAGCAAAAGAGTTGACATGGCAATCGAAACGGTCAAAGTTGACACTAAAGAACCGTGTCCCATTGTTAATGAAGGGAAGATCATGTCTTCGAAAAGAAAATTGACTTATGTACTTCGCTACATTCCAAAAGTGAAAGAAAGAGGAAGGTCAATCATCTAATAGACAAGGAAATGCACTAAGAGGACTAACTTTTCCTATCACACGGGTTGATGCGATAAAGTTATTTTTTAAAGCTATTAGGAAAGTCAATCGCTCAAAATCAAGTGCAAGATATGGAACTTTCTACGTAATACACAAGAGAATGCATTGATTCAAATACTTAAAAGTTTGTGTAGGTTGGATGCAACCCTAATAAGCTATCAAAGTGAGGGAAACTCCCATCGGAAACTACAAAGAGGGAAGCACGCAAAGTCATAGGCTTTATCCGACCACTACTAGTTCGTATATCCATAAGAAGCTCGAGTAACAACATATCACTACAAAAGATGAATATGTTGCTTCCAACAAAAGGCCTTCTATTTTCGATCGACTTAGAAAATCGACTACAAGAACTTTTGTGTTTGAGAGGTTAGGTCAATTGAAGAAGAATGACAAGCATCAAAGAAGCTACCTAAGATTGACAATGCTTGTTTCACCTATGATCCAACAATATTTCAAAAGTTTGATTCCTTCTAGAATGAGGCAATGAACGGAACTTATGGTTTTGTGTAAAGTGGAACTCAAGGAAAAAGCTCACACTATGATTTAAACCAAAGATAGCAAGGACTATGAAAAATGTGTAGGCTCCTCATATCATGTTACAATCAAGACTGAGCACAATGCGTCGTCTGGAACAAAGGTTGATGAATTGTTAGGAGATATTGTTTGTTGTTATAACATGTTTGACAATAAAAATGATCCTCAAGAAGAGGAAGATGCTGGATATGGTCCATTGGAACATGAAGAAGGAGTAAAGACCAGAATAGATCCCTCAAAGGAAGTTCCCCTTGGCACTGATAAAGACCCAAGACCAACTTCCCTAAATACCTTTCTAGAAGTTAATTTAGAAATCACTTAAAATGAATATACTCAAAGAATATAGGGATGTCTTCTCTTGGAGTTATAAAAGAAATTCCTAGCTTGAATCCTAAAGTAGCAGTCCAACAGTCGGTAGTAAAGAATGGTGTTCGTCCTATTAAGGAGGCGCAAAGTCGTTTTAGGCTTGATTTGGTTCCATTGATAGCAAATGAAGTTAACAAGCTCATTGAGGCAGACTTTATTCGTGAAGTCAAATACCCTACATGGTTTTCAAGTATTGCTCCTGTAACGAAGAAGAATGGCCAAATTCGAGTCTGTGTTGAATTTAGGGATCAAGATAATGCACTCCCTAAAGATGAGTTTCCTCATCTCAACACTGAGTTGATGATTGATGTTATCACTGGTTATGAGGCCATGCCATTTATGAATGGTTTGTCCGGATATAACCAAATCTGCAAGGCACCAAAGGATGAAGAACTCACTGCATTTCGTACACCTAAATGTATTTACAACTATAAGGTGATGCCTTTCAGTTTGAAGAACATTGGTGCCACATATCAAAGGGCTATGCAAAATATTTTTTAGAGAATTGTGGGTAGGATTGTTGGTTTGTCACACATTATTTATTCATGTTTGAAATTAAGATATGATACTTCATCCATAAAAATTATCTTCAGAAATGTGATAGAGTGATAGTATAGTCAAACTAAACTGACTGAGAAAATTGAACAAAGATGTATTAACTTAGGCAAAACTGATTTTGTAACAATATAGGGTCTAAACTCTTTCAATCATTTGACTGAAAGCTTTTGCATTAACATAAGAATAATGCTACATTCATTCAAGTCTTTGTTTCCATTTTACTGCACAAGCAAAGTTGTTGGCTGCTCAACTATTTATGAAAATCCTAGCTAATAATTAGAGAAAAAGAAAGATATTAGAATAAGGACAACATGAGTTGCTGGCTGCTAAATTGTTGGACATTACTTTTAGAGAGATACGCATAACCCTCTGTACAAATACCTACATTTAGCGTACAAGACGACTTTAAGTAAACTAACTTACAAAAATCATCTTCTGGCAGTCAAAACTAAAATATAGACATTACCATAGAATGCTCTTCTTGATCAAATATATGATGCCCTTATAAGTTTTGCTAGTTCAACCAAGACATTCTCGAGGGGAACTCTCAGCTTGCTCTGTTTAATCTGCAGTTTTTCACAATGTAAGTTAAACTAACAACAATAGTCATATCTTAGCTCTTTGTACATAAATGAGCATAAACATTTTTCATCGTCGAAGGAAACAATTTAAGAAACAATTCTGGTTTCCTCCCGTCCTTTGTTAGTATGAACATATGTAGAAGATTCTTTAAGAAATTAATTATATCTTTATTGCCCTATCTAGTCAAACTTAAAATTCAATTAATAACAACAATTGGAAGTAGCCTCAACACCCAAACAATCTCAACTATTGAAATGTCATTAAAGCAAAATAAATATCCATAATAGTAGAGTCCATAGCTTAAATGAGGGAACAAGGGCAAACAGTTTATCAACAGGTTCAAAGTGAAAGTTGGCAATCATGCAGAGTTGTATCCATATAACAATGAAATATGAAAACACTATAACAAGTAAATGATCAATCTATTAATAGCTCTCCATCACAACCACCAAGCTGTTTTAGAGGCCTGATGAGAGCTAAATGAAAACTAGCACTAGAAAATTTTCAAGAGACAGTAAAAACAAGAAGTTCTCATTTTTCTTTTAATAATAAAAAGTCTCAAGGATACTCGGGTATTTGTTTAAAAGCCTGGGAATTACCATAAATCTTGTTCCTTTGAGCATATGCTAATCCCTTATCAAATTAACTGGTAATGAACAAAGTCAATCCAACAAGCATGTTGTATTTTTTGAAAGTTATGCATATAAATCAAGAGATTCTTAGAATGAAAATTAGAGTAGAATTGAGATTTAACTAGTCTAATTACATAGTAGGCCATTTAGTTCTTGATTTTTCAAATGAAAGAGACAGATGATCATCAAATGCCTCACACGCATTTTATTTGCCCACATCTGCATGATCGTGTCGACGATCGTGTGATTTCAATTAAAAAAAATTATCAATTATTTTTCTATGTTTGTGGAGTCAAAAGAAAATGGTTTTCCACTTGGTGAAAAGATCAGAACACAAGCATCTGCTTCGGTCACAATTGTTAACTCATCCATTCCTTGAACAAGGTTTTTATCCTTTGCGAGATAGTATTGATGAGTCCACGATTTGGACTCATTTAGGGCTTTATTTGGATAGATTTTGTGTCCTCAAATTCTTATTTTGTGCCAATAACGGATGTAAAACCCTTGATTTCCAGGTATTTTGATTGAGCATTAAAGCAGGGATACTAATTTGCAAAAAGGAATGAAGCGAGCTGAAAGAGCGAAGAAATGAAGGCCTGGTGATCGCCAAGTCCCTTTGGCGAGTCGCCGAAAGTCCACCATCTCGCCTAAAGTTCTAGTGTGCCAAGCCCCGAAGGAGAAAATCATTTTGGCGAGAGAAAGGAGCAGTCGGCGAGCCGCCGAGTGGTTCCATGATGCAGTGTTAGATCGCCCAAAGTTACAGAACTTGAGGATGCTGAAGGCCAAAGCAAAAAAGGCGATGGAACTGACTAAAAGGTGGATCGGCGAGCCTGACTTACTGCGCCGAATGGCCCTTCGCAGCATATTTTTGGCAACTATAAATACGTTTTTGAACATTAAGTTTAAAAACCTTGGATCATAATCTTTCAATCAATTTTTGAATAGTTAGTTTGAACTCTGAGTATTTAGACTAAGTTTTCTTTAGCTTTGAAGAATTGAAGTTTTCCATTTTTGAGAAATTGGAAGTGGGTCTTGGAGGTTCTTCAATTTGGACCTTTGTAAAGACGAAATTAATCTTACCCAGTTGATGGAAACACAATTTGGTAACGATTTTTATCTTTTTATGATGTCTAGCTAAAACTCCAATTCTTGGGATGTGATTATGGGTTGATTTAGTTTATGGGTATTGCTAATTGTTAGTTTAAATGCTGTTTAGAAGTGATTTCAATTAGTAATTGTGGTTCAATTTAAAGAATTGTAGTTGCAAATGCAGTTCTACCTTCGTTTTTTTGGCTTGCTCGAGAGAGAGGTTTTAAAACTAAGATTACTGAATTGATGGTCTGTGGGTATTGGGTTGTCATGGGTTTAGCTCGAGAGAGTGAATAGACTAAGGCGTAGACTGTTCTTATTTTGCTTGCTTGTTGGTGTTCGAGAGAAACCAACTTGATTCAGGGTAAATTGTTTGAGAGAAAGTTTACCTCCTCTATAGTCTAGCCTATTCGCTGATTTACAACTATTTTCTAATAGTTGCAATTACCCGTTTGTCTACATTAGCCTATAATCGAATCACATCCCAAGAACCGGTCTCATTATTGTTATGTTTGTGTTTTTTGCTGCTGCTGTAGTTGATAATTGAAAATCAAAACCCCCTGTTATTTGACATTCGTGTACCCCTTAATTTGAATTATGTTTTATTCGATAATGTTTATTCCTATGACTGATTTAAACATATTTACACTTTTCTACTGAGTCTTAAACACGTACCACTCCCTGTGGGATTCGACTCCAACTCATTTAGTTGGGTTATTATATTGACTAACGATCGTTGACGCTTAGAACTGGATTAAGTGTCCTTGAAACATTAATCAATTATCAACACACACTTCATTTGATTCAATCAACTCCCTTTCAATCTTTTGTTTACCCCTGTTGGTCCTCTTTTCCATCGCAACAGAGCATAAGAAGATGTTTTGGTTGAATAAGCTAAGCAACTTTGAGAGGAACGCCAAAGTAATTTATAGTTGGTCCAAGAGTCTATTTGTCACGTGTATTGTCACATTATATAATTTTTTTTATTCATATTATGAGTTTATTTGTCACGTGTATTGTCACATTATATAATTTTTTTTATTCATATTATGAGTTTATTTGTCACGTGTATTGTCACATTATTTAATGCTTTCATATTATGAGTCTATTTATCACGTGTGTTATCACAATATTTTATGTATTCATTATATAAGTCTATATGTCATGGGTATTTTGACGTTTATTTGGTATTTTCATGCTATCTGAATCTATTATTAGATTTACATATGTAATGTTATATATTGGTAGGAGAGCCTTGAAACAACATAAAGTTATCTATGTGTGACCTTTAGGTCACTAGTTCAAGCGATGGAAGAGGTCATTAATGTTGGCACTAAGGTAGTCTATTTACATCACACCCTTTGGGGTATGACCTTCCTTAGATCCCGATAACATGGAATGCTTTGTGCACCAAACTACTATTGATTTTTATATAATGTTAATTCTCTACTATGAATGAAAAGGAAATATGCCAAATAACTAGTTATTTTTCATTTACTTGTATAGTTTCTCCTAACATGATTCAAGAAAAAGATCTTAACAACTATAGCTCAATAAAATCGTAGAAAATGATTTTACACCTCTAATTAATACACCCTCCATTTCAATTTGTTTTTCCTAATTTTCTTTTAAATCCATATAAAAACATAATGTCTCTTTCCTATTTTCACAACTCTTTACTTTTAAATTTCCACATGACATATTTAAGACCAGAAGATTAAAAGGTATTTTGATATATTTGACATATCTTTAATTTATGACCATAAGATTCAAAATTTTCTTTACTTTTTAAAACTCTGTGCCAAGTAAAAATAGGGAAAAATTGAGACTAACGGAATAACATTTATTGTTACTTTTATACCATGGTTATCTTAATTAAAGTTATTAAACTAATTACTTTCCTTTCTAATATCATCTTTATCACTTTTGTGTTACTTCCAAGATTTTTTGTGGTGTACACTAGGACGATTAAGGACATATACGATGAAGTCAAGTCTCGGGTAAGGACAATAGGAGGTTACCTAGAGAACTTCTTATGTGATGTGGCCAGAATAGGATCAATCTTAGCCTGTTTTTTCATTTAATATATCCCTCACATCGCCTTGTTATTTTTCATTATCGCTAGTACCTTACAAAACAACTTCGATGGTATCATCTGTTTGTTTTTCATTTTGATTTCTTCTCGAGATCCAAGGACAACTAACTTCATCATGACCTACACCCCTCCTTTTTTTCTTTTACTATTTCCCTCACATCACCTTGTTATTTTTCAATATGCTAGTACCTTTCAAAGCAACTTTGACGGTACCATCAATTTGTTTGTTATTTCGATCTCTCCTAGATATAAAAGGATAACTTATATCATGATGACCTTGGTCCTTAGAATAATTGCACTACAAAGGAAAATTATCATATACAATCTAGTGTAAAACCTTGATCAACTTACTAGATTTTCCATCTACAAGCTGCAACCTTATACGTTTTCGAAGCTTATTCGTTATCAAGTATAACCTTAAGTCTAGTTGTGCTAGGCTTTGATTTGATTTGAGTCGCTTCAACTATAAATTTTGGTTTCCCAACAGATGATTCTATGACCAAGAAAACATTCCACTACCTACTAACTTTCTATCCTAATTTGTGTCTTGCATAATCTTATATCTTAGGTCATATTCTTGGTTAGCTGCACCTGCATAATGTCTTGTATAGTCACTTCTCTTTAATATTTCTTCGACCTACCTCTACCTCTCCAAAGACTATCCATATCCAACCTCTCACACCTCTTCACTAGTATTCATGCATCTCATTTTTCACATGTCTGAACTATCTCAGTCTCATTTCCTTGATCCTTTCCACTACCACAATCACTCCTTCGTATCCCAATATCGATCCTTATTTTTGATCTTATCTTTCCTAGTATGACCACACATCCACCACAACATCCTCATATTCAAAACTATCATCCTCTAACATGAGACTTCTTGATTAGCCAACACTCCACCCTATACAACATAGTTGGTCTAACGATCGTAAAAAATACCTTTAAGTTTTGGTGGCACCTTCTTAATTATCACACCCATACTCTGGATGCGAGCCTCCATTTCATCCACTCTGCACCAATGTGTTGTGTGACATCATCAATCTCCTTGTTTTCTTTGATCATAGACCCCATATACTTAAAATTTTCTTTTGTTTGGATGGATTGTGCATCAGGCCACAGTCCACACCAGCTTCAGACGTTACATCATTAAATTTACACTCCAAGTGTTCTATCTTTGTCCTTCTCAACCTTAACCCTTTTGACTCCGGGGTCCAATTCCAAACCTCTATCCTAACATTAATTTCATCGCAATTCTAGTCAATTAGAATGATGTCATTGACAAGTAATATATACCATGATACATCACCTTGGATTCTCTGTGTCAATTCATCTATCACCAATGCAAATGAAAACAGGATAAGTGTTGATTCTAGTGTGGCCCCATCACATAGGAAGTGCTCTGATTATCAACCTATTGTCCTTACCCTAGTCTTCACTTCATCGTACATGTCCTTGATTGCCTAGTGTACACCACAATAAATCATGGAAATAACGTAAAAAGTGATAAAGATGATTTCAAAAAGGGAAGTAATTAGTTCAATAACTTTAATTAAGCTAATCAAGGTTTAAAAAGAACGATAAATGTTATTCCATTTGTCTCAATGTTTTCCTATTTTGACTTGGCACAAAGTTTTAAAAAGTAAAGAAAACTTTCGAATCTTATGATCTTAAATTAAAGATATGTCAAGATACAAAAATATTATTTAATCCTCTAGTTTGAAATATGTCATGTGGAAAGTTAAAAATAAAGAGTTATAAAAAATAGGAAAGAGACATTCTTTTTTTAAACGGACTTAAAAGAAAAAGTCGGACAAACAAATTGAAACAAGTGGTGTATTAATTAGAGGTGTAAAATCATTTTCTATGATTTTATTGAGCTAAAGTTGTTGAGATTTTTTTCTTGAATCATATTAGGAGAAATGGTACGTGTAAATGAAAAAGTAAACTTGTTATTTGGCATATTTCCTTTTCATTCATAGTTTAGAATTAACGTTATATAAAAACAATAACAGTTTGGTGCACAAAACATTCCATTTTAGCAGGGTCTGGGGAAGGCCACACCCCAAGGGGTGTAATGTAAATAGACTACCCTAGTGCCAGAATTAATGACTTTTTTCATGGCTCAAACCAGTGACCTATAGGTCACACATATGTTGCTTCAAGGCTCTCCTCCTGATATAACTTTATATATGTAAATCTAGTAGTAGATTCACATAGTATAGAAATACTCTATAAACTCATGATAGATATACTTATAATATAAAAACATTAAATAATGTGATAATACACATGAAAAATAGACTCATAATATGAAAACATTAAATAATGTGACGATACATGTGACAAATAAACTCATAATATGAAAAAATTAAATAATGTGACAATATACATGCCAAGTAAACTCTTGGATCTACTATAAATTCCCCTGGCATTCCTTACAAAGTTGTGTTATACCTCATTTTAACCGGGTGAAAATAGTGTACAACATATTGATGATTTCTAAATTAATAAACTAACTTAAGGAGTCGCCACCTAATTAATTACGGTGAATTAGCGCACCTAAAATTGCTTAAAGAATTGTCTAAAGCTAATACCATTTTAAGCTCTACTAAACATAAGATTCTAGGTAAGTTCAACTTATCTAAAGGAAAATTATTAATCACCCTTTAAGATTTATTAAAAATGGCTAGCTGGCTGAACTTAATTAATTAATAGTGTCGAAGTAAAATAGTGTTGCAAACATTAAACTTGTTTGTTAGAGAAATAATGATGCCTTGAATCCACTTGAAGTTGATAAGAGATAGGATTTGTTATAAAAAATAATTGAAGCATTCGAAGTAGTAAACGAAGATCTAGTGAACTTAACTATATTAAGAGGTAAAAGTTTAAGACTCGGATAAATTCAAGAACTTGCAAGTTTAAAGAAATTTTTTTAAAAAATCTGAAAATCTAAACCAAAAAGAGTTGGGCAGAAACGTTGTTGTGGTTTGTTAACAAAGTACTTGAAAGCGAAGTGAGTAACTACAAGATAATTTTAATGAGGAACATTACTAACTTTAGTATTTTGGTTTCTTATATTTTAAAAATAAAGTCTCTCTTTAAGTGATAAAAGTAAGTATTCATAGCTACTGTATGGGGTCAATGAAATTTCTTACATATCAGGAAACACATAAATATAGATAAAAACATTAATCATATCAACACAAATAAATAAAACAAGCTAAGATAAATGAGGTAATTAATAGTTATGCTCAGCTTTAAGAGAAGGAAAGAATCTCCCCTGTTATTCGACATTTGAACATTAATAGTAAGGTGTGCGGACTCCATGTAAAGGATATGCAAGCTTTGTGCTTAGTGGCGTCGATGAGTCTCAAAATGAGACTCCTCGGCTCCAATTTTCATATCAAATAAACATTAGAAAGAAGTTAGAAAGAGGATAATAGTCATTCGAAAATTATATTCATCATCCCTAGGAACATATTACATTCTCATCTAAACAAAACATGATATTTGACGTACTTGGCACAAACTAAGTAAATACAAAACATCGCCCATAAATATATATCTCTAAAAAATGTAATAGAGAGGAAATTATCATTTCACTGTTATTATATCAAATCATAGTTCAAGATCCTTAGTTTAGCATGTGCTAGTAAATAAAGTTTCTACATAGTAGCATATCTAATTCTTAACCAAAGTAGTCAATTTATCATTTTTTAAGACTAAATTAGTATGGGTAGTTTTTAATCCAGCAGAACATAGAGTTGTACATGATAACTCCATTTATATGATACAAATCAGATTTCCCACAACTAAAGAGAGATAATCATATCACAGTAAATACCCAAAATATATTAATACATTGTAATATAAATACAGACAAAAAAAAAATACATAACTCATTATTTTCTAACACAACCGCAAATGGTTTAATTAAATAGTAGGATAAGATTTTACCTTTTAAAGTGCAGTGGACTAGGGACGTTATCAGACTCAAATCTTCTCGCATCCATCAAATAAAGTCAGGTGCGATAGAGAGGAGATTCAAAAATTCTTTGTAAGCAATATTCAAACACAAGTGTGGTGTTCTTGTGAGTGTAAAAACATGTCAGGTGATTTTCTTGGCAACCAAATCTCATCCACCATTAATGGCTAACAGGGCATGTTTTCATAGAAAAGTTTAAGTCTCTAAAGCTTTGCCTTGGGATTTTGATTTGGATTTTTTAATCTTTGTCAAATGGAGATGTTCATGTCCAAACTTTTCAGTCATAGCAGAAAGAAGCTAAGAAATCTGACAAAGATGTGTACTGAAATGGAGAGATTTTGCCTTTTCTTTCAAGATTTGAACGCCTACAAATCATGAAATGGGAAAGAGGCGTTGGGACGCGCCAAGTCAATTGAGGAGAGAGACACTTCTTGCATGAATAAAGCTCGGACAGGACTTGTTCATGGCTGTACTTTGGTGAATTCTTATGTAGAAATGGAAATGGGAAGATAGGGGTATGCAGTGGCCGAAGAGATGGGAACCCTAGCTGGAGTAGTCTCTTTTTTTTACTTGGGCTAAATGAATAAAATAAGATGGGCTTCGCATGGTGGGCTGTGATCACACTGAATAAATGGAGTATTTGGGCATTTTTGTTCTGTAAATTGATTCTTCTGAACTTCTAATTTAATATACAATTTATATTACGTAAAAAGTTTAGTAAGTACAAAAACTAGAGATGAAGTAATCATAATCTATCTTAAAGTAGACGACAATAAAGTAATAGTAGTAATGTTGATGATAAAAAAATAATTTTAAAAAAGAAAAATATGATAACTATAAGAATAATACAAGTTAGAGTAATATATAGATAATTGTGATAATAATTGTAATAAACAAAAATAGCAGTTAAATACCAAATATTTGACTTGTTAATATTTTAGAAGCTCAATAGAATGAATTAAAAGAAAGGAGTGTGTCAATAGCTTGCCTCTCTTTGACTAGAGACAATGAAAGAGATTTTCGGGAAAAGAAGTTCACATAGTAGCCCATTTTGTCCCAGCCAACAAATGCAACTGCAATATAAGGGATTTATATGAATGTCGGAAATATTATGAGGACTGATTTTAAAAAAATAAATTAAATTCATGGTCGAACGTTTACTTCAAGGTGACTGCATATCTCGGGTTCCATGAGAATCAGGTCATATGTAGTTCAAGTGTTTTAGAAGAGTGATACTGTCATGCCCCGAGGCTACCTCTTGGCGTAAACACGGGACCTAGGATCATGAGTGACCCCAAGCTAACCCTGAGCTGGCATATCATAAGCAAACTGAACATATCTATGAAAAGATGAACTACTGCGGAAGCTAAATCATGAGATAAAGATGATGAGAAATACCCAATACTGGTCTGAATATATATAAAATACTATGAGTTTGGTGATACTTAACAATCACTCAAAACTGAGCTGAATCTAATCTATGTCTGAAATAAAGCCTCTAACTGACTAGAGATGTTGGGACATGCCCCCAACTAACTCTAGCAAATATTGAAAACTGAAATAAAAAGACTAAATATAGAAACATGTCTATTGTCCTCGAAATATCAGGACTCACCACTGATACTGCTGAACGGAAGATCGGGAACCGATCTATGCGTGATCTGAATGCTGAGGACCTGAACATACATCACGAGAAGATGTAGCGCAGAGTATGCGTCAGTACTTGAAAGGTACTGATCATGTATGGTAGGATAAAGTTGAATGAAACATATAATTGAACAAAGCGATAAAACAATGATATAATCTGAACAAGAAAAATATGCTAAACATGAACTAACTGAATGTAGTGACCAAGTTTATAACATACTGAAACTGAATACAGAACTGTAACTGATAACCTGGTCATTGCACTAGAATCTGTCTGTGGGAGCTACTAATATCCGACATAATTAACCACATGAGCTAAATGCGGAGTACGATGTATATGCCTCATTGAGAGGACCCCAATATACCTTGCCATGAGTATGGAGGCATGACTGGTGTGATCACTAAGTATAATGCCCACAGAGGGGACTTACCTACGGGGGCATGTAGTTTTGGGACTATGAGGGTGACTGACCCTAGTCCAACTCGGTATTAAGCATACTCCCAATAGAATGTATAAAGTACAACAAAACTGTAATAAACTGAATAGCTCAAGATTCTGACATGTTAACTGAAAATGCAACATTAAGTATTGATAATGAAACATTCTTAACTGGGCATGTATATCTGAATAAACTGACATTGCAAGTGTAATTCATGAACTAAACGAATCTACACAACTAGGGTTCTGAGTTTCATGCAAGATCTAAGCAATAATTCCTTAAAAACATGATAATCTGATTTGGATTAATCTAATAATTGAATCATAACATAAATCTGAAATTTTAGAAACCCTAGGTCTAAGCATGATATAGAGAATCAAGAATATGACTTAATTCTAGGGACCTAATGAGTGAAATAAACCCACTAGTGAAATCCCACAGGTGATGAAATTCACGGAGAAATCTTTCGATTTCGGGACTAGAACTGAAGAAAACTTGTTGCGTTCTTGGAGAGGGCTTGGTCGACTCTTTCTCCTTCCTTTCATTCAACTTGGATGAATTTTGGAGAACGAGTTGACTAGGGTAATTTCTAAGTAAGTTACTATGCTAAAACTGACTAAAATGACGTAGTTTAGGGGTTAAACGACATAGTTTAGGGGTCCAACGCATAGGGAAAAGACCAAAAGACCCCTGACTTAAAAGCTGTCGGGGGTCACCGATGGCCGAGCTGATGGACCGGGGACAGACCAGCGGTCCATCCTATAAGATGTCGACTGGGGTTCTGGGAGTTGAAATCTGGGGGTCTGACCTACCGCTCTAGACCACAGACCGTGGTCTGACTTACGGTTTGTAGGTCCTGGCATAAGTTGACCCTTAGCTGAATCTGGGAGTTCCGGGAGGGGGTTATAGGTGACCAACCACGAACCCCATCTACGGTCTGTGGGTCATGTAACATCTCGCTAATTGAAAGAACTAGGAAGAAGTTAAAGATTGGAAATAGTCATTTTTGGTAAGTATATAAAAATCTAGAAAATTGTGAAGTATGTTAAGTTGCATTTTTGGTCAACTTCACATGACCATAACTCCTAGGTCAAGATGAGTTAGGTGTGCTTTCAGATATCGTAGGAAAGATCTTGGAATAATATTTCCAATGCCATCGGGTTTACGCGATTCCGAGTTCATATGAGTGAGATATACCTTTTGGAAGTTGGGCTGTTCGGATAAGGAAAGTGCAATCCTGATTTTGGAAGGGTAGTTTGGTATTTTCCTTACTCTATTATTTTATTTCGTTTTTGGTAATTATCTAAGGGTCTAAACTGAAATTGGTCAGTTTACGCTTTTGAAATTAGAGTTAGGGTTTTTGGAGAAAGAACGCAAGAGGAGAAGAAAGGAAAAAGAGCCAAGATCATCGTTTGTAAGGATTTCGCTTGTGGATTTTGTCAAGGGGTGATCCCTAAGAGGTATGTGAGATAACATAGCGTTGGATTAGTTCACCCATGTGCCAATTTTGATTCAATTCAACAAAGTTAGATTGATTTAAAAGTAAATCCTATGAGTTCTTGATGAAATTCATTTGAAATCTTGTGGGTTCTTGTTGTTGAAGTTCCTTGAGTTTGATTCATGATTTTAGGTGTGATTTCGAGTATAATCTGATGTATTTTGAGGGTTTATCGATTCTAAATGTCTGGGGAAAAACCTAATTGAGTTTAGAAGATTTAGAGTTGAAAAACGAAGGAGAAATTTCGTAAAAATTTGGGGAATGGGGAAGGTGCGTCGCGCCAGCCAGCGCGCCCCAAAGAGTCCTCTGAAGTTCAGACCCTGGGACGCCGCGCCAACCAACCCTCGTTGATCAGGTTGAGCACTCAGAGTCAGTTGGTGAGCCTCCTTGATTTCCGGAGGGATCCTTTTTACATTGCTTTCTAATTTTCAGTTGTTAGGATGATCGGGGGTCCTGTCCCGATATCCCTCTTTGTTTTAGAGGCTTCATAGACAAATAGTTATATTTCTTTAGTCTTATTCATTTCAGTTGTATACGTTTAAGACTTGAGTTACCATTTTTGCTAAGTTATTATTTATTAAGTTATTGCATGAGTTATACTTCTTGTGTTTGAGTCTTTCGCTGAGTAAGTAAGCCAGACCAAGGGTTCGCTTGGGGCCAATAATGGTTCTCGAGTCCCAACCACGTCCGGGGTGTAGGCTCGGGACATGAAAAAGTTGGTATCAGAGCACAGAGTTCAAAAGTCCTAGAGAGTCTATGAAGCCGTGTCTGTAGAGTCATAATTATCGGTGTGAAGCGTGCCACATCTATAACTAGTAGGTTGCAATACTTAGGAATGTTCTCACTTCTTTCACACTCATTTCGTGTGTTAGAGTTTATCACTAAAATGTTTTTTCTAACTTGTGCTTGCGTGTGTCTTTCAGATCTTGCCTCCATGATGAGCTGTCAGAGGTCATCCTACTAGACGTAATGTTGAGGAGCAAGGGGTACCCAATGGAACTGAAGTGCAACCCCAAAGGGAAGTTACTAATGCTGAGTTCAGAGAAGCAATAAGGATGCTAAGTCAAGCTGTGACTAACCAGGTTGGGCAACAAAGGGGAGCTCGAAAAGAAGAGGCTGACACTTCGAGGATTCGTGAGTTCTTGAGGATGAACCCTCCAAGTTTCACTGGTTCGAGCACTTCTAAGGATCCAGAGAATTTTATTGAGGAGTTGCAAAAGGTATTTGATGTCATCCACGTTGCTGATACTGAGAGGGTGGAACTAGCTGCATACTAAATGAAGGGTGTCGCTAGGATTTGGTTCGATCAATGAAGAATAACCGAGCTGAGGATGCACCACTTGCGAGTTGGGCTTGTTTTGAGGAGGCCTTTTTGGGGAGTTTCTTTTCTCGAGAAATTAAAGAGGCTAAGGTACGAGAGTTCCTTACCCTTAAGCAAGATTCACTAAGTGTTCATGAGTATGGGTTGAAGTTCACTCTGCTATCCCGTTATTCTCCGGAGATGGTTGCGGATATGAGTAGTACAATGAGTCTGTTTGTTGCTGGGTTGTCCCGTCTATCAAGCAAAGAGGGCAGGGCAGCAATGCTAATTGGGGACATGGATATATCGAGGTTAATGGTATATGTGCAGCAGGTTGAGGAAGAGAAGTTGAGGGATAGGTAGGAGTTTAGAAACAAGAATGCTAAGACAGGGAATAAGTCCGGGCAACAGAAAAGTAATCTGAATAGTTTGTCCTTTCAGCAAAAGCAAAAGGGGCCTGCTTTATCATCTGCTAGTGCACCTGCACCCAGAAACAAAAGTGAGTATAATAGCCAGAATTCCCAGCACTTCATATCTAGACCTACACAGTCTCAGGGTATTGTGGCACAAGGGGGTATCTGGACTCCTGCATGTGCTAAATGTGGTAGAACCCACCCAGGTAAGTGTCGTGATGGCTAGTCAGGTTGTTTCAAGTGTGGACAAGAGGGTCACTTCATGAAAGAGTGCCGTAAGAACTGACAAGGTAGTGGAAATCAGGGCAATAGAGCCCAATCTTCATCAGTTGCTCCACCAGACAGGGCAGCACCAAGAGGATCTACTTTTGGTACTGGCGGTCTTTATGCTATCACTAGTCGTCAAGAGCAAGAGAACTCTCCAGATGTTGTCACTGGTATGATCAATGTCTTTACTCTTGATGTTTATGCTTTGCTAGACCCATGAGCAAGTTTATATTTTGGAATCCCTTATGTTGCAAATAGTTTTGATGTTCTTCCTGAGAAACTCTGTGAACCCTTTTGTGTTTCTACACCTGTTGGGGAGTCTATTATAGCTGAGCGAGTATATCATGATTGTGTCATTTCCATTAATCACAAGGATACCATGGCTGATTTAATTGAGTTGGACATGGTAGACTTAGACGTCATTCTAGGTATGGACTGGCTTCATGCCTGTTATACCTCCATTGATTGTATAACTAGAGTTGTTAAGTTCCAAATTCCAAACGAGCCAGTCTTAGAGTGGAAAAGTAGTTCAGCAGTGCCTAAGGGTCATTTTATTTCATACCTTAAGGCGAGAAAGTTAGTTTCTAAGGGTTGTGTCTATCACTTAGTCCGAGTTAATGACTCTAGTGTTAAGATACCTCCCATTCAATCAGTTCCTATAGTAAAAGAGTTTCCAGGAGTCTTTCGAGATGATCTACCCGGAATCCTTTGAGAGAGAGATAGACTTCGGTATAGATGTTCTTCCAGCTACTCGTTCAATCTCTATTTTGCCATATAGAATTGCACCGACAGTGTTGAAAGAGCTTAAAGAACAGTTGAAAGATCTCTTTGATAAGGGTTTCATTCGACCAAGTGTCTCACCTTGGGGCGCTCCGGTCTTATTTATGAGAAAGAAAGATGGTTCCTTAGGATATGTATAGAATATCGTCAGTTGAACAAGGTTACCATCAAGAACAAGTATCATCTTCCGATAATTGATGATCTTTTCGATCAACTACAGGGTGCTTCTTGTTTTTCTAAGATTGACCTTAGATCTGGCTACCATCAGTTGAAAGTAAGGGAGTGTGATATTCCAAGGACAACTTTCAGGACTCGTTATGGTCATTAAGAGTTCTTAGTTATGTCCTTTGGTTTGACCAATAAGCCTGCAACATTCATGGACCTTATGAATAGAGTATTCAAACCTTATTTAGTTATGTTTGTTATCGTCTTCATTGATGACATACTAATCTATTCAAGGAGTGAAGAGGATCATGCTAGTCATCTCAGAATAGTTCTCCAGACTTTAAAAGATAGAGAGTTGTATGCCAAGTTCTCTAAGTGCAAGTTTTGGCTTGAGTCTATGGCATTCTTAGGCCACATTGTGTCTGGAGAGGGAATTAAAGTTGATACTCAGAAAATAGAGGCAGTGCAGAATTGGGCTAGACCCACATTTCCAACTGATATTAGGAGTTTCTTGGGTTTGGCTGGCTATTATAGAAGGTTTGTAGAGGGGTTCTCATCCATTTCATCCCCTTTGACCCAGTTGACTCAGAAGACAGTTAAGTTTCAATGGTCTGAAGCCTGTGAGAAAAGCTTTTAGGAATTGAAAAAGAGGTTGACTACTGCCCTAGTTTTGACCTTACCAGAAGGTACTCAAGGCTTTGTTGTATACTGTGATGCATCTAGAGTTGGTTTAGGTTGCGTATTAATGTAGAATGGCAAGGTTGTAACTTATGCCTCCAGACACTTGAAAATACATGTGAATAATTACCCAACCCATGACTTAGAGTTGGCTATTGTAGTATTTGTTTTTAAGATATGGCGTCATTATTTGTATGGTGTTCATGTTGATGTAATCACTGATCACAAGAGTCTTCAATATGTGTTCACTCAGAAAGAACTTAATCTCAGACAAAGGAGGTGGTTAGAATTACTCAAGGATTATGACATGAGTATTCTTTATCACCCAGGTAAGGCTAATGTTGTTGTTGATGCTTTAAACAGGTTGTCTATGGGTAGTACCGCCCATGTTGAGTAAGAAAAGAGAGAGTAAGCGAAAGATGTGCATAGACTTGCACGCCTGGGAGTCCGACTAATATATTCCACAGAAGGAAGAGTAGTGGTGATGAATGGGGCTGAATCTTCATTAGTGTCAGAAGTGAAATAAAAGCAAGACCAAGATTCTATTTTGCTTGAATTGAAGGCAAATGTTCATAAGCAGAAAGTAATGGCTTTTGAACAAGGAGGAGATGGCGTATTGTGGTATCAAGGTAGATTGTGTGTACCCAGGGTGGATGAACTCCAAGAGAGGATCATGGAGGAAGCTCATAGCTCCAGATATTACATCCATCCGGGTTCCACAAAGATTTATTGTGACTTGAGAGAAGTGTATTGGTGTAGTATGAAGAAGGGCATTGCAGAATTTGTTGCTAAGTGTCCGAATTGCCAACAAGTTAAAGTAGAGCATCAAAGGCCAGGTGGTTTGGCTCAGAAGACAGAACTTCTGAAATGGAAGTGGGAGATGATTAATATGGATTTCATCACAGGTTTGCCAAGGTCTCGCAGGCAGCATGATTCGATATGGATGATTGTTGATAGAATGACAAAATCAGCCCACTTTTTACCGGTAAAGACTACCCATACAACAGAGGATTATTCCAAATTGTATCTTCAAGAAGTGGTTAGACTTCATGGAGTTCCAGTCTCCATTATTTCAGATATAGGTGCGCAATTTACTACACAGTTTTGGAAGTCATTCCAAAAAGGTTTGGGTTCAAAGGTGAACTTAAGTACTGCCTTTCATCCTCAAATAGATGGCCAATCAGAGCGCACTATTGGGCCTGTGTGATTGATTTCAAAGGAAATTGGGATGATCACCTGCCCCTTATTGAATTTGCTTACAACAATAGTTACCACTCTAGCATCCAAATGGCTCCTTATGAAGCTCTTTATGGGAGGAGATGCAGATCTCCTATTGGATGGTTTGAAGTTGGTGAATCTGGGTTGATAGGAACTGATTTAGTTCATCAAGCTATAGAGAAGGTGAAAGTGATTCAAGAGAGGTTGAAAATGGCGCAGAGTCGTCAGAAATCCTACACTGATATTAGGAGGAGGGAATTAGAGTTTGAAGTAAATGATTGGGTGTATTTAAATGTTTCACCCATGAAAGGTGTTATGAGATTTGGTAAGAAGGGGAAGCTTAGTCCCCAGTATATTGGCCCTTAAAAGAATATCGAAAAGGGTAGGTAATGTAGCTTATGAGTTGGAGCTACCATAGGAGTTTGTTGCGGTTCATTCGGTATTTCACATATCCATGTTGAAGAAGTGCATGGGTGATCCTTCATTGATCATACCAACCGAACATATTGGGATCATGGATAGCTTGTATTATGAGGAGATTCCTGTTCAGATTCTAGATCGCCAAGTTCACAAGTTGAGAACAAAAGAGGTAGCATCAGTCAAAGTTCTTTGGAGGAATCAGTTTGTTGAGGAAGCTACTTAGGAAGTTGAGGACATGAAGAAGAGATATCCACATCTCTTCGAATCCGTAGAAGTTCTAAATTAAGGTACTAATCCTTTTCTTGGTATTTATTTATAAGTTGGCATGTTGTTTTTTTGCATTTGCTTGTTAGGTGTTTGAACTGAATGATTGATATTGCACTCTTAGCCTAGTAAGAGTAGTATCATTCGAGGATGAATGTTCCCAAGGAGGAGATATTGTAACATCTAGCTAATTGAAAGAACTAGGAAGAAGTTAAAGATTGGAAATAGTCATTTTTGGAAAGTAAATAAATATCTGGAAAATTGTGAAGTATGTTAAGTTGAGTTTTTGGTCAACTTCAAACGACCATAATTCCTAGATCAAGATGATTTAAGTGTGCTTCCAGATATCTTAGCAAATATCTTGGAATAATCTTTCCAATTACGCCAAGTTTGAGCAATTCCGAGTTCGTATGAGTGAGATATTCCCTTAGGAAGTTGGGCTGTTTGGATAAGGAAAGTGCAATCCGGATTTTGGAAGGGTAATTTGGTCTTTTCCTTACCCTATTATTTTATTTCGTTTTTGGTAATTATCTAAGGGTCTAAACTGAGCCAAGATCATCGTCCGTAAGGATTTCTCTTGTGGATTTCATCAAGGGGTGATCCCTACGAGGTATGTGAGATCACATGGCTTTGGATTAGTTCACCCAAGCGCCAATCATGATTCAATTCAGCAAAGTTAGATTGATTTGAAAGTAAATCCTATGAGTTCTTGATGAAATTCGTTTGAAATCTTGTGGGTTCTTGTTGTTGAAGTTCCTTGATTTTGATTCATGATTTTAGGTGTGATTTCGAGTAGAATGTGATGTATTTTGACGGTTTAATTGATTCTAAGTGTTTGGGGAAAAACCCAATTGAGTTTAGAAGGTTTAGAGTTGAAAAACAAAGGAGAAATTTCGTAAAAATTCGGGGAATGGGGATGGGGAGTCGCGCCAGCCAGTGCGCCCAAACTTCAGCTCTGAAGTTTTGGGTTTGGCGCCCTGCGCCGTCTCAGAGCGCCAGGGACGCTAGTGTAATGACCCTCTTGGTCATTTTTGTGTCTTGCCTTCTGTGTGTCGTTTAGAGCGTTTCTATAGCGACCCCAAGTCATTTACGACTTGCTGGGACTGACAGTTCGGTCACCTGGTCGTTCGTTTGATCTTGGTGTGAGTTTTTGTGTTTTGGAGCTTATGAACCTTAAATGATCATTT
>JAJOOE010015126.1:0-20020 GCA_036250405.1 Solanum raphanifolium | reverse complement strand
GGAGGAGGGCTGGCGGGGGGAGGGGTGGTGGGATGAAAATAAAAATTAATAATTGGTAATATTTTTTAAAAAACAAACTTAAAATATATTTTTTTTTGGGGGGGGTATGGGTAGGCGGTGAGGGTGGGGTAAAAAAATTAAAATTGAAGTTGAAAATATTATTATTTTTTAAAAAACTATAAATTTATTTTCTTTTCAACAAAAAAAAAGTAATTTGAAGTTGGAGGAGAATTTTGGAAAATGTTTTACTTAATTTTTGAAGGGAAGTCATTTTTCTTAAATTTGAGAAAAATGAGTTTGTAACATCTCGCAATTTCAAATAACTAGGAAGAAGCTAATAATTGGAAATAGTCATTTTTGGAAATAATGAAAATCTGGATATTTTGTTAAGTTAGAATAAGTTGAGTTTTGGCCAACTTCAAACGGCTATAACTTCTAGCTCAGGATGAGTTATAGGTACTTCCAGATATGGTAGGAAAGCTCTTGGAATGATCTTTCCAACGCCGCTGATTTTGCACGATTTCGAGTTCGTATGAGTGAGTTATGCCCTTTGAAATTTGGGTTGTTGGAATAAGGAAACTCCAATCCGGATTTTGAAAGGGTAGTTTGGTCTTTTCCTTTCCCTATTATTTTATTTCGTTTTTGATAATTAAGTTAGGGTCTAATCAGAATTAGATCAATTTACGCTTTTACCAAAATACCTAGGGCTTGGAGAGAAGAGAGAAGAAGAGGAGAAAGGAGAAGAGAAGCAAGATTCGTCAAGATCGTCGAGTTTAGCTTGTGGATTTCTTCGGGGGTGATTCCTACAAGGTATGTGAGATCACATAGCGTTAGGTTAGTTCACCCACACGCCAATCATGATTCAATTCAGCGAAATAATGTTTGATTTGAAAGTAAATCCTTTGAGTTGTTGATGAAATTCGTTTGAATTCCCTATGGGTTGTGTTGTTGAAGTTTCTTAATGATTTGATTCATGTTTCCGGATGAAATTTCGAGTTGAATCTATTGTATATTGAGGATATTAGTAATTCTAAGTGTTTGGGGAAAGAACTAAGTGAAATTAAAGGGTTTAGAGATGAAAAACGAAGGAGAAAAGTCGGAGTTTTCTGGGCAAGGGCTTGGCGCACCGCGCCTCTCAGAACGCCCCACTTCAGAGTCTGAAGTTTGGGCTCTGGGGCGATGCGCCAGCCAGAGCGCCACAACTTCAGCTTTGAAGTTTGTGTTCTAGCGCCCCGTGCCTCTCAGAGCGCCAAGGTCGTCAGTTCTTCCCATTTTTTCCCCAATCTTTCGTACTAGTTCCTCAGCAATATACCTATATTTTCTAGTTGATTCCAACACTCTAAAGTACATCTAAATATCATGAAATCATCCATAAACATAAGATCATGAACCTTGAATCCATAATCCAATTGAAGGAAAGTTAAGATCAAAGTCAAGAGAAGTAGGAGTCAAGTCAAGAGAAGTTCTTAGAGTTTCCCAAAAGTCTTTTCCAAATGTTTTAACTTTGTTTTAAGACTTAAAGTTCAAGTTAAGTAAGGATTAAAGAGTAAAGTTTGAAGTTCATTTCTTCAAAAGTATATGGGGACTATGTATTCCCAAAGGGTTTAAAATGTTTTCACATTTAAACAAGAAAGGAAACCTCGATTTCCAAAGAGCCTTCGGGCTAGTTTTCAGAAAAGAGAAATCGCTTTCTAAATGAAGCAAGAGAGGAAACTTTGATTTCCAAGATAGCCTTTGAGCTAAGTTTTTGAGCACTAATCTCAAATCACAGAAAGAAGTATGTTTTTTAAACATAAGAACTAATATCATATTTTTGGGAGTAGTATTGAGCACTGATATGGGGGAGATTCGGACAACTCACAACCCCCATAAACCATGTAGCCATCATGGGTAGAAAAGGGTCATACTTTTTAGATGATTCATTTAGTGCTTTTTAGCATTGACTAGTGGATCCACTTAGTAGTTCAGGTTCTATACCCTCGGTAAGGTATAGGAGGGCCCTGGCAACTTGAGGCAAAATGATGTATCATCACAATAGCTCTTACGTGATGGTTGTCGGTTAGAGAAACTCCCACAGAAGTAATTGTATTCTTATATACACAGTTTATTGTATTTTTACATACATTTCAGAGTTATATGTATCTTTGCATACACACAGAGTTGACATCATGTTTTAAACAGCTTTTCTTTATATTGCACTTGTTTTAAACTGTTTTATATTGAATTGAGTTCAGTTATGTTGAGTTGAGTTGAGCCAGGTAAGTTCTTCAGATTATTTTCAAGCCTATGTTGTGTTTAGCATTCCAACTCGCATACTCGTACATTCAATGTACTGATGCCAGTTGGTATGCATCTTATTATGATGCAGACACAGGTAACTAGGATCGGCATCCGGTGCATCGTTGTTCCAGTGATCACTCCAGAGTCAGTTGGTGAGCTTCCTTGCATTTCGAAGGACTCCTTTTATTGCTTTTAGTTACTTTGCTAGTTCATTAGGATGTCGTGGGGTTTGTCCCGACATCCATCTCAGTTATTTTAGAGGCTTCATAGACAGTCAGATGTTAGTTCTTTAGTCTTTTCATTGTCATTATCTTATGTTAAGACTTTAGTTTGTCTTAATGGCCAGTTGAATGTTCCTTTATAACATTCCAGTTTATTACATAGACTTGTCTTTGTTGAATTAAGTCTTCTGCTGAGTAAGTAAGTCAGGACAAGGGTTCGCTTGGGGCCAACAATGATTCTCGAGTGTCGATCACTCCCAGGGTGTAGGCTCGGGGCGTGACAGAGTTGATTTGGAAAACATTTTACAAAACATTTAACCCAACCAAACATGAGAAAATTGAAAAACATTTTCCGGAAAATATTTTCCTTCGTACCAAACACACCTTTAATCCTACTTGGCGAGCTCTTTAAAGGAAGAAATATTTCTCCAAAGAAATTCTTGGTTTTCTTACTTTGATTTCTAATTTCGCCTTTAATTAGCAAAGTTACTGGATCTTGTTTCTTTTGGTATAATATACAATCTCTTCTTTACCTATTGATTTGGCAAAAATAACATTTTTAAATACCAACACTCAAGCAGAAAGGAGTAGAGAAATAGAAGCATATGTTTATATTACCTCCCAACCAACTAAAAATACATTTGGTGTAATTATGTTTTGTGTCACTATATTTTAATTATTTTTTTTGTGAATTTGATAAAGACCTATAAACGGAGAACTATAATGTATAACTTTACCTATATATATATATATATTGGAATATTTAATGTGCATCAATTAAATATTGAATAAGGCATATATAATTTGATAAATAATATGATATGTTTAAACGGTTGGAAGCTAAAGGTGAAGAAAATAAATATATGACACATATTAAACTTGTAAATAAAAAGTTCATAGAATTTGTACATGTCTAAAGGTAGATGAAAGGTCTTTCCAATTAAATTTAATAGACAATTAATTTTTATAAAAAAATAAAATGATAAATATACTTTTAAAGCACATTTTAGTAATTTAACTTTTGACTTAGACTCTTTCCACTTTTAATAGAATGATCTTGTTGACTTATATTACTAAAATCTAAACAAAATGAAGCTTAATTACTCCATTCTCATAATATTTTTTACATGATTTTAATTTGAGGAATAATTCTTGGTAGTAATAATTAAGGGTCGAAGGAATTCATAAAGAAATAATCAAAATGTCCGAAAGTAAAATTGTCATCATACCAACCATTTAAATTTTAACACTACAAAAAGCTATTGTTAGTATAGAATGCTTATGTTTAAGAAAACTATTAGGCTTAGTGTCGCATAAATGTAAATGTAACTCTCATTTTTATTTGGAAATTATATTGTTAAATCTCATATTGTATAAATTGTAGAAAAATAAAAAATGAAACAAAAGGGGTGAAAATGAACAATATATGTATGTGTTCGTAACACTACGTTAGATAGACGATAAAGTAACACAATCAAAATCTTTCATTCAAAGTAATAATCTATTAATCAACAATCTTTATTTAAATTACTTGTATTTAAACAAAAGCATATTGCATAAACTATTAAAGTATTATCAAACTCATCATGTATTAATAGAAGTTTTGTCAATTAAGTAGCACTTAAAAGAATAATAACACAAAAAAAATAAAATCATAACAATGCAAAATGATAAAGAATTACATAGAATATGGGGTGCATCCCAAATTTATTTTGGACAACCATACATTAACTCCAAAATTAAAAAGAAAAACTTAAAATCATAATCTAACATAAAAAAGATCTGAAGGAAAATATAGGTCATATCTTATACTTCTAAGCTTGACACTCGAACTATATTGTAAGAAAGCTTCTCTTTTTAATTTCAGAATGAAGCTATTTGTTCTTCTCCTCAGTTAGCTTCTTGACGACATATATCTATATCATTATCTAGAAAGAAGAAAAGAGAACAATAGATGATAGAAAAGAAAAGAATATGATTATCTAGGGAGCAATTTACTGATATTTATAGTGATTGATTGTCTTTTCACCTATCAAAATTTATTAATGGAGCACATTGAATCATGATACATAAATTTTATTTTGGTTTCAAAATTCAAAGAGTCACCGAATTGGAAGAGTTTCATACATTATTTTGTCTTCTACTCTAATTGAATTTAACTTAATCAATTATAATTATAACATTATAACTAGAGAAAATGGTCTAAAATCCCCCCAACCTATACCCGAAATCCCAAATACACACTCCAACTTTACGGGTGTCCTATTACCCCTCCTGAACTTTATATCTCTCTATTTTCTACACACTTAAATGCTGACCTGTCATAGGAGGTGAGAACACCTCCTCTAGGTGCGTTAGAAGGTGAGAACACCTTAAATTTTGACGAAAATTTTCTCTTTCTCCAATGGTTATCTTCCCCACCATTAAATAAACCATTGTTTCTTCTTCCCCACCATTAACCCTTGTTCCTTGTATAAAAAAATCATGATTTTCTCTCAAAAATAGGTAGGGTTTAGTTGTTTATGTTCATTTCTACTTCAAATCTTGAATTTAGGGTTTGTAATCTGCTCTAATTTCTTATTTAGGTCTCTAATTTGAATTTTGAATTTTCTCAAAATTCATCAAAAATAGCAAATGAAAACTTGAAAGGATGATTTTTGGGTCCTTTACGTTTTAGGAGGTAAATGGGGGGAAAAACAGGAATTGGGAGTTGAAGAGGCGGGGGATCTGGCGCGTGCAATCACGTTGGACTATGTATTTGATTTATGTGTTGAGGTCAGCGTTTAAGTGTGTAGAAAATAGAGAAATATGAAGTTCAGGGGGGTAATAGGTCACCCGTGAAGTTGAAGTGTGTAGTTGGGATTTCGGGTATAGGTTGGGGGGGTTTTAGACTATTTTCTCTTATAACTAAAAACTTGAAGTGTAGTTGTTGGACATCATATTCCACCATTATGTAATTAAATTATTAGTATTTAATAAATAAATTAATTTTATTTTGATTTAGTGGAGGGAGAAAATGGTAATCCAGCTTTGAAGATTGAAGCTTCCCACTTTTAATATATACTAGTCTCTGGACAGGCACGTGCGCGTGTGTCCCATACGTCAATGATTAAAAACTCTTATAGAGTTAAATAAATATTATATTTTAGAACGTAATACCAACTTAACCTCAATCAATTCATCTTACTATTTGCTTCCTTTAAAAATAAGGGTGAAATTGTAACATTATAATATTAGATCGATCCTATGCATAACTTTAAAGCAATGAACCAAACCTTGCATGTATAATTTATATAAAAAAAAAACAACGAAAATGTCGAATCAAATGAATTTGGTTTATGTAACTATAAGGTAACAAACTTAGTTATTGTAGGACAATGTAGAAGATGCCAAACTTGCTATAGGCTTTATTGTACTCTCAAACCATAAATTAATTTAGTTGGTTTATAAAAAAAAAAATCATACCAGCTTCAATAATTAAATTCAAACAATATCGTTATTAATTTTAAAAGCAAGACAATCATTTGGATGTTAAAAAAAATGTTCAATTAGTATGCATTAAGTAAAAAAGGTTTATTTTAATTCACTGAATATTTTCATAGCATTGAAAGAGATTTTGTAGTTGTTTGTACCTAGAACTTCATCCTAAATTTTTCTGTTTTTATCTCTTTTCTCTTCATCTGAATTCATGAATATAGACACCACAACTATTGATTAGTTTAAGCAAAAGCAAAATAAAATTAAAAAACAAAATCCTCTCTTGTGTCCGTTTGTATTTCCAAAACATTGTAGTTGTGAACAAAATAATTATAGTTATTAGTAATTAGTTGAGAATATCAAATTCACTCCAAGCCAAATAGCACTAGATACATTGCAAGGCAATATGTATAGTGATTTTACATTTCTACACAAAATAGTAACAAGAAATTCCAGAAAGAGATACAATCATAAATAAAGAATTAGAATTGAAACAATCCTTTGTAATTTGAAAAAAAAATCTATAAATGATAAAATTCTTACAAACAAACAATAGAAGATGGAAAAGAAGGAACGTAGAAATTCTAGTGGAAGAATTCAAGATGACAAATTTGTATTTGGTAGTGGTATATATTGATTTAGCTACAACTCTTCATATTCTTTAACTTAAGATTAAAAGTGGGAAAATCTTGATTCATGTACTTATTTAAAATTTTAGAAATCTTAATTGGCTCTTGTTCTTCCATATTCCCTTTCTAATAACTAACTTACAATTCAAAAAATGATTAAAATAATATTATTTAATTAATTAGATGTTTAATTTAGTCTAGGGGTAAAATTGTAATCCAACTTTTCATCTTTGGAGCTTCCCACTTTTAGTAAGACTAGTTTCTGGACACGTGTGTTGCACGTGTGTCCCATATTAATTAGTACAATCTTTTAAAATGATATAGATGATGCTAAAACATGTAGGTAATAAGTGACTAAATTTAGGAAAGGGTGATTGTGTTTAGCTATAAACAATCAATTGAATTGGTATAACATTTTTCTTATGTAGTTCTCATATATCTTATACTCAGTGTGGCACTTTCCTTATTTTTTAAATATTTCAATAACATATAGTTTATAGGTAAACAAAAGTAACGTTGATTATGTTTGTAAATGTTTCATATCTTAAAGTTTGTGTCTTATTTTTAAGAAACTATAGTCTCCTCCTTCTTATATCCACATACATATCAAGATGTTGTTTCTGAATAAAAATTGTATTTTATAATGTAGAAATATTGATTAACATATGTCTTATTTAAGATGGATAATGTATCGTTGTCAGTTTCACAGGGTACACTTGAAAAAATCATATTTATTTGTAATAGATAATTGCATGTACAACTTTCTTTGTTTGATTCAAGATTATGAATCCTTCATGTGTAAATTTTGTATGAGAATATTAACTAAATTGTTTAAATATTATAGTATTACGAAATATAACATAATCAATCCATATTCACAAACAAGTTGGAACTGACTAAAGTGGTGCAATTTTCTAAAGACAATGGCACAATCCTTGTTTATGATTATGCATATGCTATGTATATATGTGATGACAGTCCAAAGCCCAATTTGAGATTACTGGACCCAAACACGTAAATTCAGATCATGTTGTTTGGTCAACATTAAGTTTAACTTTGTTTTCTAGTGAAAGCTTCTGCTATCATTTGGTCAAACCCTATAGCATGTAACAGTATAGTATAGATGAAAAAACTCATAATGTTTGTATCTCAGTTTGTTAGCAGTTACTTATTGGCTATAACGATCCATCTACTTCTATTACTTTTTTTAATCTCATTTCAACCGTACCTCAATTACATGCTTCTTAGAGTCGGCATATGCATTCTCACTATTCATTTCACTCTATTTGGACCCATTTCATTCTAGTATGCACTACTAATTTATGGATCTCAAACAATACAAGTTCTCTATATTTCTTAATGAGACACATCTTAACAAACTAAAAAGATTCCTAGTGAATTGGCCTAATGTATGTTTATCTTCTTCATGACTAAGCATAATTCCAATGATATGACTATCATATATATTATGTACCTAATGATGCGATGGAGAAGGGAAAAGTTCACAATTGCAAGATAAGATCTGAAGCAAAGAAAAATAAATACAAATTAGTAATTAGCAAACACAAAGGCTAAGCAAATACAAGAGAAAACTATAAAAAAAAATTAAAAAAAAAAAAGATTAGAAGTCAAAAATGATAATTAATTCATTATATATATATAAAAAAATGAAAGTAGCTATTCATATTCCAAAACTGAAGAGTCTATGCATTAATTATACCATTCAATTAGTTAAATGATTAGAAAACTGAAAATATTTAATTTAATACGGAAAACTAACTATATGCTTTGAAAA
The DNA here is from genome assembly GCA_036250405.1 of Solanum raphanifolium. Lineage (NCBI taxonomy): Eukaryota > Viridiplantae > Streptophyta > Magnoliopsida > Solanales > Solanaceae > Solanum > Solanum raphanifolium. Next base: position 11,618 of record JAJOOE010015126.1, on the reverse strand, counting down.
CAGAAAATATTTAACTTAATACAGAAAACTAACAAAATGTTTTGAAAACAGAAAATAATATACGATTTAAATAGTTGAAGTTGTATGGTTGCTGAAAATGGGATTGAGCCATTGAAGAGACACAACTCATAATTGAAAAATAAAAAATTAACTTTTGAGTTGGATTAATAATTAATAATTAATTAATATATATAATTTATAATACTTTTAATTTATAATTTTTAGTTAAAAGCAATGATTTGATGTGCTAAATTAAAATGATATAAAATTTAAAAATAATACCTCAAATCGTAGTTAATTGAACTTGAATTTCTGAGATTTATGCCCTGAATGTTGCACAAAGGCCTCAGGAAAAAATTGGGCAGCAAAAATATGATGGAAGGAAGAAGATATTTGGTTAATTTATTTGGGAGTAGAGTAAGCAGTGGGTAAAAAATAATTCTGTCCAGCACATGGAAATCAACATGGATAACATGTTTGTTGTGTGGACTTGCCACACCAAATAGTTACCAAACAAATAAAAAATGGGTAATGCTAAATGGTCAGAAAATTTGGTCAGAAATTTAAAAAGTTTATGATATTTTTTTTATTTTAAAATAAACTAATCTTTTTTTCACTTTTTAATTAAAAGGTATTAAAACTAAAAGGATAAAAATGTTTTAAAAGATAAAATAACATAAATAAAATATCATTCTAGCCAAATTCTGGCCAAAGATTTTTCCATAAAAAATTAGGGTATAGAGGGCTGAACTACCCAACTTGGCATGTGAAATTTCAACACAAAAGACAAAATGTGCAACTTTGATTCGAAGTGTTGGTCTATTATAAAATCAAAACTAATGTTTTAACATTAATTGAAATGGAAGTGCGTTGTTTTCCTTCTTCTTTATTGGAGTATTCCAAATCATATATTATTTTTTATTTTCTTCTTTCATCATGGTCAATTTGGCTCCTTTGTTTTGATTTTTTTGTTTTTATGTTTTCTTTTAGTCCTTTACTTTCTGTATTTTTTTGCTTCTTTTCTATCAATAAAAAATAAACGGAAAAGGCTCAAAAATACCCTTAAACTATCCGAAATAGTTCATAAATACCCTTGAACTATATTTCGGGTTAAAACTACCCTTACCGTCAAAAATACCCTTCTTATTAACGGAAGTTGTTAAATGCCACATGGCATGCCATGTAAGCGCCACAATTTCATTAATTTCCACATAGACTAATCCCTTCATTTCTCCATTTCCATTTAAAACCAATTCACCCATCCCTTTCCCCTAACTGAGCTGCCGAGATTCTAGTACTTCTGATAACGGACGGGAGTTGCCATTGAAGCGACATCCTCACTTTCCTGTGAAGTCTTCTTTCACACGAATCAGCGCTAATATCTATCCCGACGCCATTAACCAGTCAAGGCCTCTTAACCATAGATTTACTTCACAAAGACCCATCCAAAATAATAAATAAATTATCAATTTACTAGTAGAAAAATACGATAACTTAACTTATTTCATTTGTAATTTTGCGTATTAAATTAAAAATATATCAAAATACTCTTTATTCTCACTCCCAAGATAATCATTATAAATTTGTTGTGTTGTTGTTTAAAGGTCTATTTGTGCTAGAAGGCAATTGTTAAATGGAAAATCAAACAAAACTGTTGGCTTCTCCTCTGGCCTTTTAACAAAATATTGTTAAGAATTTCATACATAAATGCATACTCTACGGTACTCTAAATTTGACCCAATAGTATGACGGTAAGGGTAGTTTTGACTCGAAATATAATTCAAGGGTATATATGAGTTATTTCGGATAGTTTAGGGATATTTTTGAGCCTTTTCCGAAAAATAAACTTAGCCAAATTAAAAGAAGAAGAAAAGATTTCATTGTTTGCTCAATTTGAAGGTGCCACTTTTAGAGGATAGTCCCTAAAATAGATTCATGAAAATTTCTTGGACTCGAGAGCATCCTTAAAACAAAATAATCTCAACGTACGAGGTTCAACCCAAAAACAAATTATCTAATTGGCCAAACTCATCGGTGGCCAACTAAAGTTGACATTAATTTTTCCTTAGACATCTTAACTAAGATTTGTTCATTTTAGACATCTCATGTCATACCTCGATGTGTCATTTTGACATTTTTTGCTGAGATGGCATAGTAAGTGTGATACACTAATTAACTGGACGCACGTGAGAGCCTCATTTTTCCAAATTTTAATTATTTTTTTTCTTCTTCTTCTTCCCATTTTTTGGCTTACCATTTTCCAAGCATAAACTCTTTCCATGGTGAAATAAATTTGACGATGCCACAGAGAAAAAAATGAATTCTAGCACCCATATCATTCTCTTATTTGTTGTCCTTCCTCCTCAAAATAATTTGAGAAAAATCAACATAAATTTTAAGAAGAAAAAAACACAATCAAAAATGGCAAGAAATCACATTTCAATTATCAAATCCTACATTCACAACAAACAATTTTAGTGTTCCAATCTATTTGTATGCGTTCTCACATCATAATCACAGAAAAAGTCCAAATCAAATAGATAAGCCATATATTTTTTAGTAGAAAGATTGGGAATCCATATTTATGTACTAAAGCAACAATTTTTGACTTGCATTGACCCAGAAATCCAGAAAAAAGGAAAAGAAAAAAAAAACACCCCAAAAAAGGTCAAGCAAATGCATTACCATATTCACCAAATCAAGCATTCAAAGATTGATCTATCAGACGTTTTTATCTCGCAACATTCACAAAGTGACAAAAGCAAACAAAAAAAGCTTCTTCTTTTGACACATTTGGGTGGGGAAGGTCAGGGGAGGTGGTGGGTGAAGAAGACGATATGGTTCAGAGAGAGGGGGTGGAATTTGAGGTGGGGATAACGGAGAAGACAATTTGGGGTGGAGGTGTGCGTATAATTTTTTTTAACTAAAAGTGGTTAATTTTTTTTAAAATTATTTAGTTAAAGAAATGTCCAATGAGTCATTGGTAGTTTTTTCTACTCCAAATTCATCATTTAATTATTATTATTTTCATATATGACACATGTCTTTATTTAATTCGTCACTCTGACACGTCATCAACGAGTGTGTTACACACCTTACAAATTTGGCAGATTGTCGAAAAAATGTCAAAATGGCATAGCGGAACATGACATGAGGTGTCTAAAATGAACAAAGCCTAGTTAAGGTGTCTAAGTGAAAATTAATGTCAACTTTAAGTGGTCACCGATGGGTTAGACCTATCTAATTAACCCACATATTAATATTACCTTCATGCCAATACAACTAACTCCAAAACAAATTTAAAAAACTGTCACATACAATGAAATAGATGAAGAGTGCCCAATTCTTCTTATTTATAGTATAATCAAACAGGGGAACTCCAAATTTCAACGGCAAGAGTAACTTATAAGCAGTGGCGAATCTAAAGGTAAAAAATAGGGCACCGGAACCCGTGGTCTCTTCGTAAAACTAGATATTTTATGTATATATTTTCTAAAATTTGTATATTATTATATTCTTGCACCCGTGCTATAAGAAGTATATCTGGTCCACATGGTTAAATGTTGAGCTTTTTACCTTGAGGATGAAGAATCAATTCTCACTTAATACATTTTTCTTGATGCATCCATGTTCGGATCAATTCCCACTTAATACATTTTTCTGGGTGCACCCATGTTTGAAAAATCCTAGATTCGCCTCTGCTTATAAGTATATCAAATGCTACCTAGGATTCTCCATTCCTTGCCTCTATCTTCATGAAATCAAGGTACAATTTTCCGTCAAGTTTTCGTGCAAAAAAATCCTGTAAATATTTTTGCACAAGAACTCTTCGGAAAATTGGAGGATTATTTGGTCCAATGAGGCTATGTGCAGGTCCTAATTTGGAATCAAGATTGAAGGTAGAGAATGCTGCAACAGATAGCCTCTCTTTGTTTGAGTTTACAATTGCTCTATGCTCAATGCTCTTATAAACACCATTGCTTACTATCTGCCAAAGTCAAATATAACACATTTACGTACACACAACATGATGAGATGGTGAATAATACCAAACAAAAAATTGTAATTTACCTCCATCATATCGCCAATATTGACAATCAAAGCATTTGGGAGGGGCTTTATAGGTACCCAAATATCGTCTTTTCGGACTTGGAGACCTTCAGTTTCATTGAGCTGGAGAAGGATGGTGAGGGCATCCGCATCAGAATGAGGGCTTAAGCCAATTGCCCTGTCTGGTTCAGGGCAAGGCGGATAATAATTCATCCTCATTGATTGCATACCATCACTGAATAGATCTTGCATTTCTTTTTCATCCATCCTTAAAGCCTTTGCCAATTGACACACGATGATCATTGCGAGGTTCTTGATTTCTTTAGAGTATTCTTCCATGATGCCCCTGCATTTCGAACATACAAACATATATATTAAGAGATCAATGAGGAGAGCGAAGATCAAGGCACAAGTTAGAAATACAAGTTTAAACAAAATGTATAGTATTAACAAGTCTGGTAATAATTGATCTCAAGAATATTATGTTAGACTGGATTAAAGTCCCACATTGGTTGGAGATTGAACTGACGGTCTGCTTATATGGATTTGGACAATCCTCTCCTCGTAAGCTAGCTTAGGGGTTGAGTTAGGCTGGTTTCCATGTCTTTACATTTATTCATTAATTTTTCTTTCTCTTCGCCACTATTACTCTATTAGTAAACCCTCCACCTTACCACCTTCAATTCTTTCCTCTTCGTCACCTACCATCAAACGTTTCCATCATCATTATCACTACGATTTCTTCTACTTTTTCACCAAAAAGCTCTTAATTTCCATGGCAGTTCTATAAGCTGCACAATTATGGCATAATTTTTTTAAAAAAAAAAAAAAAGAATCCCACGGCTACATTAGCTTATAGGACGGTATTAAATTTACTTTTTAATATGTAAGGAGAAAGGCACCTGAGCTTTGAAGGCAACTTGTGAAACAAGTCCACCTTGCGGATACGAGGAGGAAGAGTTACTATGACAAACATGTCACTCCAATCAAGCTTCTGCTCCTCCGATACAACGAATATACTCCCAAAACCTTCAAAGTTGTCTTCTTGTTGCCATAGTTTCTTCTTTTCTTCCATTGGAAGTTTGAACAATTCAATAACCTCTCTTCTGAAGTCCTTCAGTAACGAAGGTGTCACTCCATGGTTTATAACCTAACATTCAACAATATGCTAACAAATTTTACAACCTTTTCACAATTACAAAGCTAGGCACTCTACCATTAAACAAAGAGTAATTTTTCCAAACCAATAGTCAGACGACCAACAATTAGAAGGATTGTGCATTTTAGACTCCATTATTGTGACATTACGCTTCATCTGAGTTAATAACTTTGATGGTTACTCAACTATCAACTCTTTTCACAGAAAGTCACTCAACTTTCAATTTCAACTCAAAAGTCACTCAACTATGTTTCTTTGCACAAAAAATCACTCAAACATATTTAAATTTTTTTTTTCACTAAGATTTTCTGACATGGAATTTTTATTTTAAATCAAAATTTTAAGAATCAAATATATATCTATTTAAACCATTTAATGACCCCACCCATTTAATCCGACCCGCTAAATCATTAAAAAGTCGTCATTCTCTCTAGTCGAATCATCGCTGGTGCCTGGTGCAACCTCTTCTTGATTTCAGGTCTCTCTATTTAGACTTATGATTGGCCAATCTTCCATTTCTCTTTATTTCTTAGTCAAATCTTCTGTCGTTCCGTGCTTGAGATCCGATGTTTTCATAACTTAATTATAGGGCAATGTTAGGTGTCCTCTCTAACAACTTAAATTTTTAGATGAGATGGTCACACACTTCAACACAATTAATAGTTCAGATTTGTTTTAATAAAGATTTGTTGATAGTTCAAGCTGGAAGATCGCGCTCCTTATTGCTAATTTGTACAAGAGTCACTTTTATCAAATAGCTTTTTAAGAGTCTTCTTTTCAATGCAAATAAATTAAAACGAAACCTGTAAAAAACCCCATTGTTGGCAAGCAGAGTGAAGTTTTTGCAGCTCAGAATCCATGGCATCCCCTGAAATCAACTTTTGAATATCGATAACAGGAACCGACGCTCCGGTGGATATGACCGGAGATTCTTGCTCTGGGTACTGGAGATACCTGTCCGGAATATTGGTTAGGTGCTGTTTGGCAAGCTCTTGAACACTAGGAGCTAACAGAGATTTTCCAAAGTTCATTTTTGCCGGCGTTGATTCCATTACTCTTTTTGCACTTGAAAATTAATTTGGGTTTTATGAATTTCTTCCAAAGATATATATATATATATATATATATATATATATAGTAGAAGTAATTTCTAATTTTTGTATATATGACGATACATACATTTTGTCATTGTAGCATCGTGAGGTACCAGATTTACATCACCGCCTATATTTGTTTTCCGGCAAACAAAATTTAATTAAAATACACTTTGATTAAATTTTTCGTGTCAAAAAGGACCAAATAATATGATTGCGAAATGAGTATATCCAATTCCTTTGTTCAAAACTAGAAAAGCAATTTCGTCAGATCATTTCACTCATTCAATAACTATTCTAAAAATAAAGAAAGAAGACTATAATCCAAATCTAATTCTGTTTCAATTGACGTATGACATTGTTTACCTTTTTAGAACATTGCAAAGTGTTTTGGCTTTATACGGATACTGAAATGATTTTTGTTCCATATTAGTTGTCACGGTCACTAAAAATATGTCTTGTTATGAAAATGTTAATATGGATATCTATTAGTAAATTTTTTCATGATGTATGACTATCACACTCTTTGAACCCTCCGATCCCCCCTTCCTCCACAATCTATATGGTTAATGATATATATATTATGATTAATTTTTGGCAAAAGTCATCTGCAGCCACTCAAAGTTGTCTGCATATTTCACTTGAACACCTTAATTGAGACTTGTACCTATTGAACACCTCTACGACTTCAGATTGATACCTATCTGGCATTTTTTTATTAATCAGCCCCAAATGTTAAGTGAGTGAGATACACTCATGATGACATGGCATAATAACGAATTAAATTATGACATGTGTCATTTTGGTAAAAAATATTATTAAAAAACAATGGGAAAGAAAAAAAGATATTTTAAAATTAAAAAATAATTATTATGTAATCCCTATACAACCCACCCACCCACCAAACACTCTTCCCTTGTTGTCCATCAGAACCAATCCACCCGTCATTTCTTTTTCTTCTTCTTTTGTATGTACAATGGCAGAGTATTGAGATTCAAAAGTAAACAAAAAAAAAAACTTTAATAGTAACATTGTAAATCAACTATAAAAGATTTCGATTAAAAAATAATTAAAAAAGAAATAAATTTTGAGAGTGAAATAATATTTCACAGATCGGAATATTAATTGTACAATGGTGGTGTTGTTTAAATTGCAAAGTTGTAACTTTGCTTACTTCTATAACTCGACAAAGATTCAGTCCTAGATTAAAAGAAAAAAAACGCGACCAAGTTACGACCAAGCGATTCTAGATTTGAAGAAAAAAAGGGTTAGGCGGCGGCGTTAATGGCAGAGATGATGGTGATTGCTTAAATGAGGAGAAAGAAACGAATGTGCTGGCAGCGATAATGGCAAATCTGATCGATGGTTAAGGAATTGAAGTGGCTAGAAAAAAAATGAAAGAAGAAGAAAGGTGTATGACGACGGCGACGATGGCAACGGCCGGAGAAAGTGGTGGTAACCAATTCAAGGAAGAAGAAATAGATTTTTTTAATTTAAAAAATGTCTGATTATATGTTTTCACGCGCTCATCAGTGGTGAATCACACTCAAAGTGCCAGGTAGGCAAAAAGTGTTCAAGTGGAATCAATTCAATATTTTATAGGTGTTCAATAGGTACAAGTCTCAGTTAAGGTGTTCAAGTGAAATATGCAGACAACTTTGAGTGGCTGCAGATGACTTTGGCCTTAATTTTTTGTATACCTCTACGTAAAACTTTAATAGATGCATAAGATTAGAGTTTATATTGTACTACTTGAAAATTTGGGAAATACTTGAAAGAAATAAGAAATTAAAGCTCTCATTTCTTGATTCATATTGTTTTTCTTTTAGCTTAGTTTTACAAATATGTCTCAATTTATTGTCATTTTATAAAATCAAAAAGTATCAAATCAAATTACATAAAAAGAGAGTGTATTATTGTTCTTCTTTATTACAGGCTTACAGCCATCAAACATTGAATGTTGAAATTACAATAGAAAGAGTAACTGGAGTATCAAATGGTACCTAGGATTCGTCATCCTTTGTCTCTACCTTCATGAGATCAATGAACGATTTTCCATCAAGGTTTCGTGCAAAAAAATCCTCCAAATATTTTCCTACACGAATTCTTCCAAAAATTGGAGGATTATTTGGTCCAATGAGGCTGTGTGCAGGTCCTAATTCAGAGTCGAGGTTGAAGACATAGAATGTTGCAAGAGATAGCCTCTCTTCCTTTGAGTTTACAACTGCTCTGTGCTCAATGCTTCTATAAACACCATTGCTCAATATCTGCGCGCCAAGTCAAATAACATACATACATATGAGCTCTTTCTTACAAAAATAAGATTATATAACGTCTAGCTAACTTGCAAGTAAATGGATTAATTAGTAAAATTCCATTCATTCATCTATTTGATCTAGTCTACTTGTCATTCTAATATTAATAGTCTCCAATTTGTTCCAAGTGATAAAGTTTAACCTAATTATCCATGTAATGTAACAACTACAAATTCAACATAATTCCATGAGTGGGATGTAAAAAAGGTAGTGTGTATGCAGACCCTACTCAACAGCCCTATCTTGTGAAGATAGAGATTTTGTTTTTGATAGACCTTCAACTGAAGTAAAGCATAACAAAACTCAGTAAGAAAAAAAAATACAGTAGTGAAGAAGTCATTTCAAAAATCTTGGAGATTAGACAATAACAACGATAACCGAAACAAAATTTGGAAACATCAAGTAATAATCAAATCGAAGAATAAGATAGTAGGAGAATAATAATAATAATACTGACAAGAAACATTATACAATGTTCTATTACCTATTAACCATCTACCATAATCCTCGACTTACATATCATCCATCCTATCTAGATTCTAGGGTCACGTCCTTAGATAGCATTTCAATTACTCAACAAGCTAGGTAATTCTCAATTATGTATTTACCTCCATCATATCGCCAACATTCACAATCAAAGCATTTGGGAGGGGCTTTACAGGCACCCAAATACCGTCTTTTCGAACTTGGAGACCTTCAGTTTCATTGAGCTGGAGAAGGATGGTGAGGGCATCAGCATCAGAATGAGGACTTATCCCAATGGTTTTGTCTGGCTCAGGACAAGGAGGATAATAATTCATCCTTATTATCTGCATACCATCATTGAATAGATCTCTCATTTCCTTTTCATCCATCCTTAAAACCTTTGCCAATTGACACAAGATCCTTATTGCTAAGTTCTTAAATTCCTTGCTATGTTCTTCCATGACCTCCCTACATTATATTTCCAATCATATCATACAAATTAGCAATAATAGAGAACGAAATCCTTTGGTTGTTTTTTAGATCTGAATGATTAACATATATATGTAACAAACTTATAAAGTCTTAATATTATTAAGATGTTCGTTTACTTTTACCTAAGTGAGTCAGGGAGCTTGGGAAATAAGTGAGGTTTTCTCAAATTAGTAGGGAGAGTGGTCATGTAAAACAAGTCACCCCAATCTAACTTTTGCTCTTCAGAAAAAACAAAGGCTTGTCCAAATCCTTCAACATCTCCTTCTTGTTGATCAAACTTCTTCTTCTCTTCCATTGGTAGATCGAAAAATGCTCGGATTTCTGACTTCACTTTCTCCAACAACGAAGAACTCACTCCATGATTCACCACCTACAAAAAAACCGATGCATATTTAGACCGTTTCTCCACAACTAAAATTCTCAAAGAAATATAAATATATATACCTGAAAAAATCCCCATTCTTTGCAAGCAAAATGAAGCCTCTCAAGCTCCGAATTATCATGATCTCCAATTATCAGCAGTTTTTCCATATCAATCACTGGAACTTGAGGCAATAATATGGAAGAGGATGTCTTTTCTAAATCATCACGAATATATCGCGATGGAATGGTTGCTAGTTCTTGCTTTGCAAGCTCGCAAACACTAGGTACTTTCAAAGTAGTACCTAGATTTCTCGAGCTTGCTTCTTCCATCGATAAATGAGTTGTTGTTTTTTTCTGGCTTCCTCTAAAAGAACTTGTTTTTGATATATAGCAAACGTGCATATGTATAGAGATGTGTGAAATGATAGCATGTACTATAATATATAAAAATGTTTCAATCAAAACAAGCATCCCAAACCAGATCGACTTACAGAGAATCCTCCCATATCAATTTCCAAAGTATTTAAGTCATTTATTTTATTCATATTTTAGTTTATCTCATCGTCAGCATCCAGCTTTACATTGCCGCCGCACAGCAACTCTAAAACAATGAGGTTATATTGTACCTGATCCAAAGTAAGAAAACATAAGTATGCCCTTTAACTTGGCCTCATTTCATATTTATGTCCTTCAACTTTAGATTTGCTCAAATAGACACGAGTCATATATGGTATAATACAGGTAGGACACTACATAGGACTCAAATTTCTATGTAGGATATCACGTAAGACGCATGTGTGTTTATTTGTTCAACTTTATACAAGTTTAAGTGTCTATTTGTGCACACTCAAAGTTGGAGTGTGTGTACCCCATACCTCAATAAGTAAAAACTCTTATAAAGTTAAATAGATATTATTTTAAAATGTAATAGCAACTTAACCTCATTGAATCCATCTTATTATTTTCTTCCTTTAAAAACAAAAGTGAAATTATAACATTATAATATAAGATCGATCTTGTGTATAACTTTAAAAACAATGAACCAAACCTTCCAAATATAATTTAGGCAAAAGTACTCATTACCCCCTTGAACTTGAAGTTTTTTATACGGTGTACACCTAAACTAAATTCCATTTTAATTACCCCCGAACTTGTTTATTCCTCCGTCGCATACACCTTTAATTTTGGCATAATACATATATTGACCCCTAAACTTGGCTTCAAATTTTAACTTTGACCTCCAACTTTCATAATGCACAAATAGGCACTTTAACTATCCTACCTTTAAATAAATAAACACACGATTTTCGGAGCCAAAGAGCGTGAAATGCAAACGCTCCCACGTGTATTAGTGACCCACTCAATGACTGTCAACTAATTAAATATTTTACACGTCATTTTAGAACTAAAAAAAATCAAAATTAATTTACTATATATCACTACTAATATATAAGTTACTATATATCACTACTAATATATAAGTGTGAATAAGCACACAGCTGAATGTCAACACGTGTGCTTCAGCTATGGGCTTATTTATCATCAGCCGAAAAGTCCTTGATTTTCAATGCATGTGGGCCCCTTTTCCTGTCTATTTGACACCTTTTCAATTTGCCATGCATTTATTTCAATCTCTTTTAATGGATATGGACCCCACCTCACTAATTCCATTCCCTTCTC
>JAJOOE010015125.1:0-24333 GCA_036250405.1 Solanum raphanifolium | reverse complement strand
CAAAGAAAATTCACATGTATGCACAAAGAACCATATGCTTGCCCATTATGTACATCTCCACTAATTAAGCATGCTCGAATAGAATCAAATAGGACTTTAACGGGTTGTAATGTAGGCTAGGGGACGGGTAGGAAAACTATATAATAGTGACTTACACTTCCTTAAGCACTTTGCAATTTTAGACTTCATCACCCATTAGTTTCTTCTCTTTATTTTCAGCCCTCTCTTCAACAATTATTTCACAAGTAATTCTCATCATCTCAAGAATGTTTCAATCATATATATATATATTTTTTTTTTTTTTTTTTTAGTTTTCCTTCATAATAGCCACCCTCAACTTACGTATTTTACATGCGTTAAGGTGCACGATGTCCTTGGAAGGACCAGGGCCATCATCAAGGAAACTTCTTTTTTTTCATGTCGCATTCTTTCAAAGAGGGCCTTTTAAACACTTTGTAGCTATCATTGATCACCTTTTACACTCAAACATCTCTTTTCTTCAGAATTGATAATTAGAATAAGTCTATCCTATAATGCTCAAGGAAGCAAGGTGCAAAAACTAGGGATTCAACAAAAATATTCAAGGGAAAAATATGGCTACCAACAAAAGGCTACAGGCTCAAAAGGGCTAACTAGTGATATAATATCTTAAAAGGCTAAAATTTACCAGACAAATCAAAGAAAACCTATTATCATCTCCTAAACAAAGCAATACTTTTTATTTCGCTTCAACAACATGCAGAGCAAGTTCTAGACTAAGATGCAAAACATGGAATAAACAAATTCTCACCACACATGGCACAAGTATCAATCAAGATGAATCAATTCCACTTCTAAGAGAGACAAGATCATAACAAACTACAAAATAAAATAAATTATATACAAAGTCACAACCATGAGCTTAGGTGTTAAAGAGTCTGCGTTTTTTTTTATCAAGCATTCACAAGAAAGTTCTACTAAAAAATTAGACCTAAATAGCAAGTATCATACCACTCAAAAAGGGTCTTTTCTTTTCTCTCAAAAAAATAAAAAATAAAAATTATTCCTAAAAAAATAAAAGACACTCAGTTCAAAGGGACTATCCTCAGGAAAAGAACCAAAAACAAAAGCCAAGGAACCCATCCTAAAAAAATAAAAGACTCAATAAAACAATAAAAAACTAGGAATTTATTCCTCCACCCCACACTTAAAAAGATGCTATTTCCCCAAAGCATCAAATAAAATTTTAAAACAAGGGTTAGAAAAACTTCCTGAGGCCTTTAAGCCTAGCTAGTCGCATGTTCTCTTTATTTTCATCAAGGGTCGTCACCCTACACTTAAGCTCAAACGTGCTCCTTAGCTCCAAATTCTGGATACTCAGACTTCTCCAAAACCTGTAAAAACAACACAAAAATAAAATAATAATAAAAAAAATAAAAAATAAAAATAAAAAGTTACACTATAAATTGGGTTGCCTCCCAATAAGCGCCTAATTTAACGTCGTGGCACGACACAAATAAATTCAGCACTTTTCTTTCCACTTTGAACTTATGAATTTTACCCCTAACTTTGCATCAATTTTTCTGCTCCTCTCAAGGGGTGGTGGTATAAATATAAATGAACCAAGTAATATATGTCGCATCTTGCACTTCTTGGCCCTTAGGTGAGGAATGTCGTTTTGTCTACGTGGACTAAAAAACCTTAGAATGTAGGGGTCTTGTTCCTCATCAATACACTCATCCATTAGTTCATATTTTATAGAAAAGTGTTTTGAATGAGATTCAAGTTGCCTCAACTCCAAATCAACATTATTTACAACATCCTCCTTTTTGTACTCTTTCTCAACATCGATATTAAGGAATAAGGTATAGTTTAATGGTTGGAATTCCTCTTGTTGCTCCACTAGTTGGTCATCATTCACGACAATTGGTAATTGAGCATCAGACGCCTCAATCTTTTTGTTCAAGTGAACCTCTAAGTTATGAATATCTGAACCAAATTGATCTATTTCTTGTGTGAGCTCAACTCTTCCTTCAATTAGTTGGGTTGTCATGTATGTCAGACCATCACAGATAGACTCGTGAAACTTTAGAAGTTGAGTTTGTTCTTATAGCCAAGATTGACTCACTATCTCTACTTCTTCATAGCTTTCTCTTTGTTGGGCAGCAATCTCTACTAATTCAGCTAGGGCTGTAATTTCTAATTGAATAGCGTCAAGCTCATACAAAAATTTCATGATTGCTTTGTGCCCTTCTGTGCATTCAAATATTTGTTCAACGATTTTTGAATTAACTTTGTCCAACATGTCTGTACATTCAAGCGCCTCTTGTTTTGCATTCTCTGCTTCATCGCCCCTACCAACATCACAAATAACAGAAGAATCATAATGGGGTTCGGGGGAAGGGAATAAGATTTAGGACAACCATTCCAATGAATATACTAACGACCACATATATGACATAAAGGACTTTCATCACCCAACCACGATTTATCCCAATCATCCATATCAACAAGAGTACCAAATTATTCAAAAATAATAATAATAATAATAATTGTTGAAAACAAAACTAATTAAAAGAAAACAAAGAAAGAAATAAATAAATAAAAAGAAAAAGTATAACCTAGAAGAATAGTTAATTTCAAAGTCCCCGGCAGCGGCGCCAAAAACTTGTTGCTCCCAATTGAACACGCAAATGTACGTGGTAGCGCAAGTAATATAGTGTCCTTTAAAAGAACCAGATTATCGAACCCAAAGAACTTGTCAATTAACTATTTTCACTAAATTATACTGGTCTAATTATTTATTTAAGAATGCCAAAAGAAAAGAATGAAAAAACAAAATAATAAAATTACTTACACTAGTTGGAAATTCCAGGGTTGCAGTATGCAATGAATCTCATGTATCATATTCTTGGCTTATAACTAATTTTAGTTGTCAAGTTACTGATCTATAGGGTTGATGATATGATCCGGGTTATACGCCTCTCGTCGCCTACTCCAGTTAGCTATCAAACTACATCGTTAAGCGGGGATAAATAGACTAACTGGCGAGCATTTATATTTTATCCTATTTCGTAACCAAGCAAGGTGTCCGTCTAGGTGTCACTCCTGAACACTAATCACCTCAATCTAATGGGTGGACCGAGCTCTCTATATTCTCTAGTCTATCTAACCCCTCATTTCTCGATTTTAAGATTAGACAATAGATTTATCTCTAGATGGCCAGTCAAGAAATACTAAAACAAGAATATAGAAGTAACTTATAATGACAACCAAGAATTAATTCATAAACCTCAAATAATCAACATTTAATTCGTGGCTATAGCCTCAGAACAAGGGCGTTTAGCCACTAATCTCTAAAAAACAACAAGAAGAAAAGAACCCTAAAAAGTATTGACGACTTTTTACTTGATGCCTCTAATTGATCTCCTATAATTGTATGCCTCAAATAATTATTTCTATTGACTATTTATAGATGTAGTAAACCCTAAATAATATAACTGAGTCCAAAATAAATTGGGAAACCAAAATCCAAATGGAATTGAATTCCGCGTGAACAATGGCTGTCGCCCAGCCACCTCACTTTAATTTCCTGTGGCTTTCCTTGAGTGCCACGTGGTGGTAGTTACACGTTGCAAATTTGTGCAATTTTACTTGACCCCCTTTTATTCCTTATATATTATTATATTCAATTTAATCTATTAAACTGTCTGTTTGATTTCCTTCTTCAATCTTTCATCTTTAATTCGTTTTAGCTCCAAACTTCTTCAACTTTACACCAATTTACTCCTACAAATAAAATACACTATTTAGCACAATTCATAAAATTAATGCTCAAAAAGGACAAATATAAATAATAAATATGAGGCAAATAATGATTAAAATATATATTGTTGGCCTCACATCATATTACACACACCATGCTGAGATTGTAACAAAAGAGAGAACGTGTTTATCAAACTAATAAGTGATAGTTTAGATATGATACTCACAATCTCAATAGTTTAGATATGAAACTAAAAGAAATGATAGTTTAAATGTGTTTGTGACCCTTTTATATCTTAACAGTATATCAATATCATGGCTCTTTGTGAGTGATTAGAGTTGTTACCTAATTCTTAATGAATTAAGAAATCTTTCAATAAAAATATTTATTTAAATTAGATAAAAAGGTAAGGGTATAAATGATTTTCTAAAGAAGGTGTTAGGCACCTCAAAAAATTCACAAATGCAATTACTGATAGGTTCAAACATATTGACTGACCATATAAAAAAATTATGATTAAAAAGATTAATTATTTAAAATAGGAATTTATTTAAAGAAAAACAGAGTAACCAAAGTAGAAAAAAATATCTAAATTAAGATTTGATCTGTTTAATTCTAATCTCACAACTAGATAATTTGGATAATTTGAACTTCTTACTTAATAAAATTTGATCTTTAAGTTATTTTTGCAAGTTGAAACCTTATTACAATTTGAACACATGAGGTTTTCTTGAATCATATATAAGTTTGCATTCAAGCTTTAAATCAAGAGGGAGATGAGTTTAAATGTTTTGGAGTCAGCATTAAGGGGTTGATAACAATTCGTTCTATTTTTTTTTTTTTAGAGAAAGATGATTAATAATCATAAATTTATCTACATTGTTGAGCATTTAAAGAAAACCCGTAAAGGGAGTTTGCTGATTATAAATGGTATATCCTTTCGTTCAACTATGACGAAATACATTTATTCATGTTAGAAAAAAATAATTAGTAAACAAGAATATATACATCTATACATAAGAAAATCATTACCCGCATAAGTGGCACCATAACAAGCAAAAAATTCTCTTTAAATCGACTTTCATGTTTTCCCCATTTATCCTACCCATTCTCAAATGGCACTCCATGCTCAAATAATGATACCTACACTTCTTCGGCTTCAACAACAAGCATATAAGCCCTTCACAGGATCTCCCTCTACATTACCCACCATTTTCATCAACCACCTTCTTTTGTTGATTCTTAACGCCCTCTTAGGCTACCGTTGCTTTGGAGTTGTTCGTACCATTGATGAGTCAGGAATTTTGGATTCATTTTAGGCTTTTAGTGCATTAAAGTTATGTCCTCAATGTATTTTTATATCCTTTTTTATACAAATGTGTTTGTCTTTTAGCTATGAGAGCATAAGAATGACATGGAAATAAACAAGACCAAAAAAAGCTAAAGATTTGGAAATATAGGGAAATAGGCAATGATGAGGAACACCCAAGTTAACTTGGCGCATCACTGAGTAGAACACACATCACCGAAGGTTCCGATTTTCAACCTCCCAAGTTCATGTCATTTTGGTGATGGAAGGGAGAAGTTAGTGCATCACCGAAGTAACTCAATAAAGAAAATTTGCATCACCGAAAGTTACGGGCAACAGAAGAAAAATCAAATTTGAGAAACTGAACTGGTGATGGAATCTAATGTTTGACGCATCGCCGATCTGTTCGGCAATCTTGACTAATCTCATTGAGTGAAACCAAAGGGAAATTTTGTGAACAAATTTATAAATGTATAAATAACTCTTTGAAGAGAGAGAAAGATACTTTTTACTGTACTGAATTTCTTTGTATTTTATGCAAAACCCTTACTATTTTGGAAAGAACCTAGTACTTGAAGATTTTTGAGTACCTTCTTGAGATTGAAGGTCATAAGAATTATTTTCTTAGGATTTCCAATATAGTGGCTCTATGAGTGATAACTTCGGTACAATTCTTTTGTCTTTTATTATGAGAAGCTAATCTCCATAATCTTAGGGGTGTGCAATGTATAGATGATTAATTTTATAATTGGGTGTTGATTTATTGCTTATTAGGTGTTAATCTGATATGAGTTCAGTTGACTCTTTATGATATCATCTATAATTTGAGGTTGCTTTACTTTAGATCTTTAATGTTGCTTGTGAAAGACCATTAAAGTGAAAGGAGATGGTTGATAATGAATCGATTTAGTTCATTTAACAACTGAAGATTAAAATTGTTTAGCTGAATTAAACTTCTAGACTGATTTGAATGTTATACATGTTGGGGTTTGATAAAAACCCGCATGATTTGTAATAATTGATTAATAAATAATTATCATTATCAAACCTAATTTTTCATAAGTAATTGATAAATAGTTATCATTATCTTTAATCTAGTTTACCCATTGACAATTGACTAAATTTTTAGCAATTAACAATACTCAATTTGTAAAATTTTATTCCATATTATCATACTCCTAAGAATCTCAATCTACTTCTGTTAAACCGTTGTTTAAGCTTTGCAATTTTGCATTATTGTGATATATCAAACATTCAGATTTTGTGTTCTAATTGTTACTCATTCCCCCCGCCCCCCCTCCCACTATCCCCAATTTACTTGCATGCATAAATTGTATCAACAAATGAATTTCTAGTGAGATAAAGCACATTATAAGATGAATTATATTCATCCATTCTTCGTGGGATTGATCCCAAATCTTCATTGGGTTTTATATGCATACGATCATCTGGACATAAAATTTTACATATCTAATTGAATGTTATCAAAAATGGCATTGTTGCCGGAGAATGGGGCATAGAAGTTCTCATATTAAAGTGTTTTATTGCACTAGTCTTTTGTTGTTATTTACTCTTACTTTGTTGAATCAATATGAGACAATATGAGTGCTAAAGGGAGTAATACTACCAGTTAAAGTGGACAGTTTGTTAATTGTAACGATCGGTTCCCGTCGTTATAGAAAAGCTAACGGGGAAAAAATTTGGGCCGAAAAAACTTTTTTGTAGTAACTTGGAATTTCCCAACCTAGTCCAGTTTTGAACGAAATCGGAGTCAGTAAGGTCTAGGGAAATCTAGTAACAATTGGGTGGTTTAATTATGTATTTGATTACATGAGTAGATAGCTAAGATGTGATGGAACCAGTACAACTTTATGAAATAGAATTCGGGTGAGTAAAACTCCCGAAATTGATCTTAGCATGAACGGGTATTTTCTAAGTGTTATAGGATGAAGGTGTGCTGTGAAATGGGGGTCTTAGAATTATTAATTTTGCTCACTAGTTCCGTGCAAGCCTCTATGACGGTATTTTCCCACCAGGGCGGGGCCGCTGTGTCAGAAATAAACCCCCAAAAATATTTTATTCTACAATTTTCGAATTGGAGAGCTAAGGTATGAACCCAGGTGTATTCTTAACAGTTTTCCACCATTCTTGAGGCTAAAGATAAGATTTTCACTCCCCGAATCTATTTTTCGATCCATAGAAATTAGTTTTGTGGGTAATTATCCATGGGGCAGGGTTTTGATTTGGAAATTATAGTGGGAAAAGACCTAATTTGGATATTGGGATCATGGGTTGATCTAGGGTTGATAGAATTGTTGGTAATTCGGATAATTAGTTATTGGTTATTGATTCCCGTGTTTTATTAATTGTTTGTAGACCAAGAACAAGCGAAACGAATCCGGAAAGGGAAGAATCAAGTTTCTTAGGAGATTCAAGCCTGTTTCGAAGTAGGCGATGGTTGTGATTTCATATTGTGTGATGTATGTTCGTTCTTGCTTCATTATACTACGTGTATTTATGCGAATGTTGTATTATTGATCACACTAGTTGTAAATGAGATAGATGAATGATGAATGTCATGAATCATGACTTGATTGTATGATTATGAGAATATACTTGTGATTGTGGCTTGTTGAATGGATCGGGTGTTGCGTTCCAACACACTAACTTGGATTGGTTGCCACGTTCCGGCATAAATATGGGATCGGTTGCCACGTTTCGGCATAAACATTGGATCGGGTACCACGTTCTGGTATGCTAACAGTTTTGGTTTGGGTTCCATGAGAGGACCATTGACTTGTCGTAACTGTATATCTTGAGAAATGTGAAATTGTACCTTGTTCATAAATGATGTTGATATTGTATATGTTCGGTGTATACATGTTATTATTGTGTTGTAATGGCTTATGTATGTTGCACTTATTGGGATAGTCGCGTGATCCTACCAGTATACTGTGAATGTGTACTGATTCTGCACTTGCTATTTCTTTGTTGAGTACAGGGCATCTTCAAGCGGCTATTGGCGGCTATTGGCAGACCTCGCTTAGAAGATCAATGATCATTCGATTTCAAGGGTAAGCCAGTTCTTCCGAGCTGTCATGAGTTCTCTTTCTGTTTATGTCCACATTTCGCACTTAGACTAGTTCTTTAGTTAGTTTGGGGTTGTACCCCTTCTTGTTTAGACTTATGGTTGAACTTTAGATGTTTTGGTACATTGACTTTCAAGTTCTAGGAATTATTTCCGCAATGTTAGATTTAGTTGTTAGACTATTGTTGGAGTTTATGGGAACTACCTATCTTTTCTTTAGCATTTAAACTTGCTCCCGTAACCTTAATTACCTTAGTATTTTCATTCAGTTGATTAGCTAATTAGTATAAATGGTTCTCCCACCAGAGGGTTAGTGTGGGTGCCAATAACGATGGTCTGGGTCGTGACAAAGTTGGTAACAGAGTCCTAGGTTCATTGATCTCGATGTACCAAAACGGGTCTAGTAGAGTCTTGCGGATCGGTACGTAGACGTCTGTACTTTTCTTCGAGAGGCTATAGGACTTTAGGTAATCTTTCTGTTTTCTCTTGTCTTTTTTCGTGCTATAACTTGATTCCAATTGGTATCTAACCTCTTTCACTTTTTTGTCCGTAGATGGTTAACATTAGATTGAACGATGTCAGGCCCATAGCTCCCGTCAATACTCGAGCTGAGGAATCTATGGCGAGAGGTCTCGGTCGAGGCAGGGGTAGAGGTTGAGCTAGGGGTAGAGGCCGAGGAAGGGTGGCGCCTACTAGGGATGGAGCACTAGTTGAAAATGCTCCCAGAAAATGAGGCTCCTCTTGCGCACCATGAAGAGGTATATGAGAATATCGAGGTTGAGAATGAGGAGAATGTAGGACAAGAGGAAGAGGTGCAGGCTGAGACTACATGTATTCCTCCCATAGACCCAGTGTTAGCTCAACAGATCATGTCGTTCTTGAAAGGGTTGGTTGGTCCTAGAGTGCTTCCCTTTGTACAAGCAACTCAAGCTCCCAACAATCCCCCTATTGCTATCACTGTCCCCAAGGTGGGTGGGAATGTAGGTAATGATGCTTTCTTCCTTCCTTTGTTGGGTCCTGTTATGACTAGTAATGAGCATGAGATGTTGACTAAGTTCTTGAAGTTGAAACCACCGGTGTTCTATGGTTCCGAGAGTGAGGATGCATATGAGTTCATCCTAGATTGCTATAAGAGGCTTCATAAGTTGGGAATTATCCATCAGCATGGGGTTGAGTTCGTGACTTTTCAGCTTCAAGGCGAGGCTAAGCAGTGGTGGAGAGCTTATGTAGAATGCAGATCTTCAGTTTTACCCCCACTTACTTGAACCCAATTTCATGTTTTGTTCTTAGAGAAGTTTGTCCCTTGGAATATGAGAGATCGTAAAAAGGATGAGTTCATGGCTTTGGAGCAAGGTGGTATGTCTGTTGCTGCTTATGAGGCCAAGTTTCATGCCTTGTCTATATATACTACGCAATTGGTGACTACTGAGGAGGATAGGATCCGTTTATTTATTAAGGAACTAAATTCTCAGTTGCAAGTATTATCTGTTCATATGACCTCTGCAGGAAAAAGCTTCAATGAGGTAATAGATTTTATGAAGAAAGTGGAGGGGGTGAGGCAAGCTGATCAGGCTAAGGCATTGGCTAAGAGGACTAAGAACTCGGGTAACTTTTAAGGTTCCTACTCCAGAGGGTCAAGTAGGCCAACACTTGCAGCCAAGCTAATTCAGTGTTCTATGCTCGCCTCTACAGGTAATTACTCAGGAACTCCACCTTATAATTTGATTCAGGATAGCCAGAGAGTTGCGCCTTTAATGGGCAGCAGGCCATCTTTTGATCGTACTTGCTATAATTGTGGAGAACCTGGGTCATATGAGGAGAGATTTCCCCCACCCACGCGTGTGGGAGTCCGCGCAGCAACAGACTAGAGTAGTGGTAACCACGGGAAATGGTAATAATGGTCGAGGGCGTCCACAAGGTGGGTGAGGAGGAAATCAGTGAGGTCGCAAAGGTAAGCGAAATTGTAACGCAGGCAGAGGTACGGTGCATCCAGGAAGGGAAGTCGCCCGTCATAATGATAGGGCTCAATGTTACGCCTTTCCGGGCAAGAACGAGGCAGAAGCGTCCGATGCAGTGATCATACGTACAATTCTTGTCTGTGACCAGATGGCTAATGTGTTATTTGATCCGGGTTCTACTTATTCTTATGTATCTATGCGATTTGCCTCCGAGTTTGATATGAATTGTGATATACTTGATGCCCCCATCCATGTTTCTACCCCAGTTGGAGAGTCTATCATAGTCACCCATGTCTATTGTGTTTGTCCTATTTTGCTTATGGGTTATCAGACTTGGGCTGATTTGGTGATTTTGGATATGACTGACTTTGACATAATCTTAGGCATGACTTGGGTGTCCCCCTATTATGTTGTGCTTAATTGTAATACTAAGTTTGTGACTCTAGAAATTCTGGGAAGGGAAAATTTAAAGTGGGAAGGGGTGTACAAGCATAAGCAAGCTAAGATCATATCCTCCATTCGAGCTAGAAAACTAGTAGGGTAGGGTTGTTTGGCATATTTGGCTCATATTCGAGATGCTGAGGTTAAGCCTCCATACATTGAGTCTATTCCTGTGGTGTCACAATTTAGAGAAGTATTTCCTAATGACTTGCCTAGTATGCCTCCGGATAGAGATATATAGTTCTGCATTGATTTAGAACCTGGTACTTGTCCCATTTCCAACCCTCTATATTGCATGGCTCCGGTGGAATTGAGAGAGCTTAAGGCTCAAATCCAAGAACTTTTTTATAAAAGATTCATCCGTCCTAGTGCTTCCCCATGGGGTGCTCCAGTTTTGTTTGTTAAGAAAAAAAATGATAGTATGAGGATGTGTATAGATTATCGGCAATTGAATAAGGTCACCATTTGAAACAAGTACCCATTGCCTCACATAGATGATCTTTTTGACCAATTGCAAGGTGCATAAGTTTTCTCTAAGATTGATCTA
Source organism: Solanum raphanifolium (assembly GCA_036250405.1). Taxonomy (NCBI): domain Eukaryota; kingdom Viridiplantae; phylum Streptophyta; class Magnoliopsida; order Solanales; family Solanaceae; genus Solanum; species Solanum raphanifolium. Next base: position 13,245 of record JAJOOE010015125.1, on the reverse strand, counting down.
AGGTCTGTTTACCATCAGTTGAAAATTAGGCCTGAGGATCTGCCCAAGACAACGTTTAGAACCCACTACGGGCACTATGAATTTCTAGTTATGTCGTTTGGGTTGACTAATGTGCCTGCTGCCTTTATGAGTTTGATGAATGGTGTGTTCAAACCATTTCCTGATTCATTCGTCATAGTCTTTATTGATGATATTTTGGTCTATTCAAAAAGTGAGGAAGAGCAAGCTGACCATCTTTGTATTGTTTAGGGTGTTCTTGGAAAACAAAGGTTGTATGCGAAATTTTCTAAGTGTGAATTTTGGTTGACTTCGGTTTCATTTTTGGGACATGTAGTTTTCAAAGAAGGGGTAATGGTAGATCCCCAAAAGATTGAGGCGGTTAAGAATTGGGTTCGGCCTAGCTCTGTGAAGAAAGTTAGGAGTTTTGTGGGGCTCGCTAGCTATTATCGTCGATTTGTGAAGAACTTTGCTTCTATTGCCACTCACTTGACAAATTTGACCAAAAAGGAGGTACCCTTTGAATGGACTGAAAAATGTGAGGATAGCTTTCAAAAGCTCAAGACTCTCTTGACCACAACACCTATCCTAGCACTACCAGTGGAAGGTAAGGATTTTATAGTTTATTGTGATGCTTCACATTTTGGTTTGGGTGTTGTGTTAATGCATGATAAGAATGTTATAACTTATGCATCACGACAGTTGAAGGTGCATGAGAGGAATTATCCAACACATGATTTGGAGTTGGTAGCGGTAGTGTTTGCGCTTAAGATCTGGCGGCATTACCTCTTTGGTGTCAAGTGTGAAGTGTTCACTGATCATCGTAGTCTGCAACATGTGTTCACTCAAAAGGATCTGAATTTGAGACAGCGAAGGTGGATGGAGCTACTCAAAGATTATGATGTGACCATTCAATACCATCCGGGTAAGGCTAATGTAGTGGCGGACGATTTGAGTCAAAAAATGGTGAGTATGGGTAGTCTACCTTGCTTGAGTGTAGCTAAGCGACTTTTGGCTAAGGAAATTCAGACTTTGGAGTCTAAGTTCATGAGGTTTGGCATCTCAGAGAAAGGTGGGGTGTTAACTAGCATTGAAGTCAGGGCACATTCATTGAGGAGATCAAGGCCAAACAATTTGAGGATAAAAAATTGAATGAGCTTGAGAAGAAGACGGAGATTGGTAAGGCACAAGAGACCACTCTTGATGCGGAAGGTGTGCTCAGTTTTAAAGGAAGGATTTGTGTTCCTCAAGTTGATGACTTGATTCAGAAATTGTTGACAGAATCCCATGGTTCGCGATATTCCATTCATTTAGGTGTGACCAAGATGTATCGAGACTTGAAGTGAATTTATTGGTGGTCGGGCATGAAGAAGGATATAGCGGAGTTTGTGGCTAATTGTCAAAATTGTCAACAAATAAAGTATGAGCACCAAAGGCCTGCAGGTTTGCTTCAAAGAATGTCAATTCCGGAATGGAAGTGGGAAATGATAGCCATGAATTTTGTGGTTGGTCTTCCCAAGACTTTGGGGGAAGTTTGATTCTATTTGGGTAGTGGTTGACAGATTGACTAAGTCAGCCCATTTTATTCTTGTAATAATAGATTATAATACTGAACAATTGGCTAAGGTGTATGTGAAACAGATAGTGAGGTTACATGGGGTTCCCCTTTCTATTATCTCAGATCGTGGTACACAATTTGCCTCCATGTTTTGGAGGAAATTACATGATGAATTAGGCACACAACGAACTTTTAGTACAACCTTCCATCCACAGACGGACGGGCAATCAGAGAGGACTATTCAAGTGTTAGAAGACATGTTGAGGGAATGTGTGATTGATTTTGGAGGGCATTGGTATAAGTTCTTACCTTTGTGTGAGTTCTCTTATAATAATAATTATCACTCCAGCATTGATATGGCACCATTTGAGACACTTTATAGGAGAGAATGTAGATCACCCATATGATGGTTTGAGGTTGGAGATGTGAAACCTTTAGGGGTAGATTTAGTGAAGGATGCTCAAGAGAAGGTGAGAAGTATTCAAGCTAAAGTTTTAGCAACCCAGAGTAGACAAAAGAAGTATGCAGACGATAAGGTAAGAGGCATGGCATTTCAGACTAGTGAGAATGTTCTTCTTAAGGTATCACCAATGAAAGGGGTGATGAGATTTGGCAAGAAGGGTAAGCTAAGTCCGCGATACATTGGTCCCTTTGAGGTTCTGGAATGTGTAGGGCCAGTGGCTTATAGATGGCTTTACCTCCTAACTATCAGGAGTTCATCCGGTATTCCATGTATCCATGTTGAAGAGATATCATGGTGATGGGGATTACATCATAAAATGAGACTCAATTGTGTTAGACAAAGACCTCAAATATGAGGAGGAACCGATTGGAATTCTTGATCGTGATGTCCGGAAGCTGAGGACCAAGGAGATTAAGTCCGTGAAGGTTCAATGGAAGCATCGTCCAGTTGAGAAAGCAACTTGGGAAACCAAGAGGGACATGCGAGACAAGTATCCCCAGTTCGTCGATTCAGGTACTACTCCATTCCTTCTTTAGCCTATTTTTCCCAAGTTTGTCACTCAGGGAAGAGTGATGGGTAAATTGGTATCTATTGTAATGACCGGTTCCCGTTGTTATAGAAAAGCCAGCAGGGAAAATTTTTGGGCCGGAAAAACTTTTTCTTAGTAACTTGGAATTTCCAAACCTAGCCCAGTTTTGGACAACATCGGAGTCAGTAAGGTCTAAGGAAATCTGGTAACAATTGGGAGGTTTGATTATGAATTTGATCACATGAGTAGATATCTAAGATTTTAAGGAACCTGTACGACTTTACGAAATTGAATTCGGGTGAGTAGAACTCCTTTAATTGATCTTAGAGTGAATGAGTATTTTTTGAGTGTCATAGGATAAAGGTGTGTTGTGAAATGGATCTTGGAATTATTAATTTTGCTCACTGGTTCTGTACAAGCCGCTAAGGCGGGGCTGCTGTGGCGGGACTTAGGCCGTCATAGCGGGGTAAACGCGACTTAAAGTCGGAAATAAACCCCAAAAATGTTTTATTCTGCAATTTTCAAACTTGAGAATTAAGGAGCGAATCCAGGTGTTTTCTTGACAGTTTCCCACCATTCTTGAGTCTAAAGGTAAGATTTTCACTCCCCGAATCTGTTTATCGATCCATAAAAATTAGTTTTGTGGGTAATTATCCATGGGGGAGGGTTTTGATATGGAAATTATGGTGGGAAACGCCATAATTTGGATATTGGGACCATGGGTTGATAAAATTATTGGTAATTCAGATAATTAGTTATTGGTTATTGATTTTCGTGTTATATTAATTGTTTGTAGACCAAGAACAAGCAGAACGAATCCGGAAAGGGAAGAATCAAGTTTCTCAAGGGATTCAAGCTTGTATCGAGGTAGGTGATGGTTGTGATTTCATGTTGTGTGATGTATGTTCGTTCTTGCATCATTATAATACATGTATGTATGCGAATGTTGCATTATTGATCACAGTAGTTGTAAATAAGATAAATGAATGATAAATGCCATGAATCATGACTTGATTGTATGATTGTGATAATATACTTGTGATTGTGATTGTCGCTTGTTGAATGGATCGGGTCTTGCGTTCTGACACACTAACTTGGATTGGTTGCTACGTTACAACATAAATATGGGATCGGTTGCCACGTTCCGGCATAAACATTGGATCGGGTACCACGTTCTGGTATGCTAACAGTTTGGGTTTGGGTTCCATGAGAGGACCATTGACTTGTCGTAACTGTGTATCTTGAGAATTGTGAAATTGTACCTTGTTCATAAATGATGTTGAAATTGTACATATTCGGTGTATGCATGTTATTATTGTGTTGTAATGGCATATGTATGTTGCACTTATTGGGATAACTGTGTAACCCTACTAGTACATTGTGGTTGTGTACCGATACTGCACTTGCTCTTTCTTTGTTGAGTACAGGGCATCTTCAGGCGGCTATTGGCAGACCTCGCTTAGATGATCAGCGATTGTTCGAATTCAAGGGTGAGCTAGTTCTTTCGGGCTGCCATGAGTTCTTCTTCTGTTTATGTCCACATTTCGGACTTAGACTAGATTTTTAGTTAGTTTGGGGTTATACCCCTTCTTGTTTAGACTTATGGTTGAACTTTAGATGTTTTGGTACATTGACTTTCAAGTTCTAGGCATTATTTCCGCAATGTTAGATTTAGTTGTTAGACTTTTGTTGGAGTTTATGGGAACTCCCTATCTTTCCTTTAACATTTAAACTTGCTTCCGTAACCTTAATTGCCTTAGTATTTTGATTTAGTTGATTAGCTAATTAGTATAAATGGTTTTACCACCGGAGGATTATTGTGGGTGCCAATCACGATGGTCTGGATCGTGACATTAATGAGGATCAATTAAGAGATGCGGTCCATGATAGTATCATATGTTTGCCACCATCTGTGGAAAAAACGTCTTTCATGTCACTAGCCCTCTATTACATTTCCTTCAAATGAAAGTACTCTATATAGGACATGCTCATGAGGATCGAACAATCATCTCAAATTTTTTATTGATGTGTACGGTCCTTTCACTTTTTTCAAACATAAATCAAGAGTCGATTCGTATGAAGTTGTTTTCTTTATCGAAGAGGCTACCACTTGATTAGGTGAGTTATTGTAAGGATCTATCACATCTTGGATAGAATTGACTGATGCATTCCTTGATCGATTCTTCATGCATTCTCGAATATTGAAACTCCAGAATGAGATAATAAACATGATGTTTTGTATAATGTAGATGTTCAATTTCTATCAAATCAAGTGGGGGGGGGGGGGGGGTTCTAGTCCTACCTTCCAAAGGCAAGGAAAAAATCAATGTTGAAATGAAGATAGAGAAGTGGAATGGAGGAACAAAGAAAGATATGGAAATTGGAGAGACCATGAAAGAGAATTGTGTGATTGAAATAATGGTTGGAGGGAGAATGAAAATGAAAGAGATATTTATGTACCTCCTCATGATAGACCAAATCTAGATGAAGCTAATGTCGAACCGGAAACATTTAGGATCGAGGATATACTTGCTTATATTCTTAACGAAGTTGAATGGTCCGATAAATTTCTTAAGAAGTGAAGACTGACTTATCCTTTTTGAATCAAAATGTCACTTCCCATTCTGTAACTATAAAACAACTTGAAACTCAAATGGGACAGATTTCAGCCCATTTAAATTCAAGATAAAAAGGAGCATTCCCAAATGATACCGTTGTGGATCCAAAGAATGATAATGCTCATTTTATGTCAATTGTGACAAGAAGTTATAGAGAGGTAGGGAGTGAAGTAACTAAGAACGATGCTATGATTGAAAATAAAGGCAAAGCAAAAGTTATCGATGAAGAGGAAATTCTTGAAGAGGTGAAAGATGATCCAAAAGGTGCAAGTCCCAGAAAGGATAATGATACAATGTGTGAAGGATCTGATTGCTCCATTGAATTTGAAGTCGCAAATCAAAATTCATCCACCATTTTCTCAAGACTAAGGAATAAAGAATGAGATGTAAATTTTTAGAAATTCCTATCTATGTTCAAATAGTTCTCGATGAATATTCCTTCCGCAGATGTGTTGCTCAAAATGTCGAAGTATGCCAAGTTCATGAAAGAATTGGTGACGAAACAATTGAAATTTTGTAACATTATAGTGAGATCATGTCAAGTAATATGGTGGTTAAGAAGAAAGATCTGGGTGCATTTACAATTCCAACACGATTGGTATGTACCAATTTGCAAAGACTTTTTGTGATCTTGGAGCAAATAAAAATCTCATGTGATTTGCAATATTAGAAAGCTTGGGTTGGGAGTGTCAAACTCCCTATGATGACACTTCTTATGGTGGATAGATCGATCAAAAAGCCTATTGGAGTTTTTTTTTATAACGTATTGGTAAAGGTTGACAAATTTGTTTCCCCACTGATTTTGTGATACTTGACTTTGAGGTTGATGCAGAGATTTATATTATTTTGGGTACCACTAGAGCCTTGATGGCCACCCCACCTGTCTTGAGCTTGGAATTGTCTCTAGCTAAGGATGCTACTGCTGCAACTAGACAATCTGGATATGGAAAAGGTGCAATCATCCCACGTGGGGGACAATCTCTTGATGAATGATCAAGATCCCCACACTCAAAATGACCCTGGGAAGTCCATCCTTGAGAAGATCGGCCGCTAAGGCCTTAAGAACCTGAATGTTAACCCTAATAATTCTAATATGCGCTAGAACCACCATGGAAATATTTTTCACCCTAGAAATCCTGAAGTGATGCCTGAACAAGATGACTAGACTGACCCAAAAACATTGGTGAGGTCTATCATATGAATCCCAGCCTTTAGAATGGGACCCATTGTAGCTACCCTGGTGAGCCCTCTTGTCGATGCCCCTTAAGTTTCATGAAAGAGCTCCTCCATAGTGCGTAAATGATAAAAAAAAACGTAAAGAAATGAACTCTCTGCTAAAGCCATTGACTCTATCTATATCCGCAATTGTAGCCTCAAACCACGAACAAAACAACAAACCCTCTCGTGTAATACCATCATAGCATGCCTGGGGAGATTGTGAAATCAAGCCTCATACTCAGACATAGTCATGGAGCCCTGCTCCAACCTAGAAATTGATCATGGAGTTGATATCAGACACTTCACGGTATGACACTCTCTAGAAATGCCTCAAAAACCTCCATCCATGACACCAGAGGTGACCCAACTGATCTACACTTAATAAAGGTATGCCACCACTGCTTGGATGGACCATCAAGCTAATATACAATGAAGACAACTCCTTTTGACTTTACCATCCCCAAAGTGTAAACCTCTTCATGGAAACTAGTCAGGAACTCATGGGCTTCCTCCCTAATCACCCTAAAAACCTCAGAGGTGAAAATCTCAAGAATAGTCCAAGCATCTTTTGCTCCTCTACTGGTATAGCCCCGATTGTAATAACTAGATCGACAGCAACAGGTGTTGGGGGGACCTCAACCTTTGGAGGCACTAGTACATGTTGATCCTACAGTGCGGGTACAACTAATGTTGGGGCTTGTTGCATCCCCCCAATACGGCTAGTAACTGAGTAATAGCCATCTACGGGTGAGGATCCATTGGAGTTGCCTAAGGCTCATTCACTCTCCTCGGAGTCCTCGGTTTATCCTAGGCTGGTGCTACATCCCTTTTATGACCTCTAGATCGTCCACCGCCCATAGTTAGGGCTTTACCAGCTGGCTCAAGTGTATCACAACCAGCCACTGAGCTGTGTGTGCGAGCCATCTTACGAAAGAGTATAATAACAAGTAAAATTCTAGAAACCAAATAAGACCTACAGCACACGACAACAATACAAAAGAGAGAATCTTCCTAAAGATGTCTTGTAGCTCCCCAAAGATAGAATACGATTATCTTCGCACACCGATCTGTAGGACTCTATTAGACATTAGCTTTGTACAAGAGACACCGGTGAATCTGGGGCTATGATACTAACTTGAAACGACCTAAAGACTCAAGTCATGATGACACCTCCTATAACCCACCACTAGGTAAGCCAAGCCGTAACTCGAAACGACAAGTAATAGACATATAGGGTAAAAACAAAAATTACTAAGAGATACATGATATAATCTAAAGGAAACATGGGAGATAAACACAGAAGCCAATATATACATATACAACAAATAGAAATCCAAACCTAAAACTTAATACTCACTTGTACAAAGCTACTACAAATTAGTACAAGTCCATAAAGCAGACCAAACTATGGTCTCAAAAGCTAAAGACTAGTCAAAACTAAAAAGAAGGAGACTTGCATGATACAGAACTCCACAAGCTCACCCTCATCTCTAAATACTCCTGCAATTGGCTCAATATCAACGCAGGTGACTAGTGCTCAAACTTGCATCATGGAAATAGATGCAGGGTATAGTATGAGTACCAAAACAATAGGTAACTAGTAGTCTTTATAGGCAAACTAAGATTATAAAGTAAAATTAACAATGAAAAGAAAAAAAAGGAAATCTTGAGTTTCATGCTTCTAGCTTGAATAGTCCCTCATAAAATGACCAGGTTTCCCACATTTATGACAAAGGTCATTTGCATTTGCTGCTCTGCTGGAGGAATCCTTCTTTTGAAACCCTCCATGCTTCTTGATTATCTTCTGGAACCTTTTAGTGATGTATGTCATTTCATCTTCCTCCTGAGTCCCATCGTTTGAAGATGTTTTCAAGGCCACTGATTTTTCCTTCTTTCCCTCTTTCATGGTTGATCCCTGTTGTCTGCTCAACTCGTCAGTTTGAAGATTTCCAATTAGCTTATCCATGGTGAGTACCTTCATATCTCTTGCTTCAGTGATAACATTCACTTTATTCTCCCATGACTTTGGGAAGCACCTTGAGAATCTTTCGAACTTGTTTGCTTGGTTGAATAGACTCACCAAGACATCTCAGTTTTTTGGTTATAGAAGTGAATATTGTATTCATCTCGTGAATGTTTTCACCTTCCTTCATACAGAAGTTCTCATATTGAGTCGTTAACATATCGACCTTAGACTCCTATACTTGTTTCGTTCTTTCATGGGCTATTTTGAGATAGTCCCATATCTCTTTAGATGTCTTGCAAGCATAGACTATGTTGTACTCATCTGACCCGATTCCACATGCCAGAATCTTCTTCACTTTGTAGTTCTTCTATATCTTCTTCATGTCCGCTTCATTGTATTCCTGTATGGTTTTGGGAATCACCTTAGTAAGCTCTCCTTCTATTACATCTTTTATGGGAATGTAAGGTCCATCAAGAATCACATCCCACAGCTCAGTGCCTTCAACATTGATGTAGTCATGCATGCGATTCTTCCACCAACCATAAAACTATCCATTGAAACAATGTGGTCTGGTGGTTGACTAATCTTCTTCCACATTGGGTGGAGCAGCCATTCCTTCAGGATCTTTTCTTTTCTTGGTGTTACCCAAATAGAAAAGTCAAGCTCTGATACCATTTGTTGAAATGTATGCGTCCACTAGTTACATTAGGACTAGGTCCTTAACACAATTACAATGAATAGAAAATAAATAAATATTGAATGTAAAGATGGCACACACAACTTTATGTGGAAACCTCCTTGCTCAAGGGAGTAAAACCACGACCTGTCTCACAGGATTTTCAAACTATTTTTACTAAACTTCACAAGACAAAGTAAAACCCAGTTTACAACACACATGAAATTAACCTCCTAACCTCTATTCTGAGTAATACACTATCACTCAATGAGCCAAAGCAATGCATGCATTGCCCACTATACTAACCCAACTGATTAATATAGACTTTAGAGTAAGACACGAAGCTACCCTCAACTAAGTTCTTACAATTATTCACCCAAATTTGAAATGTTTCTATCACAAGTGAAACGAATCCTACAATGTAAGTACAAATACAAGGAATCAAAGTAACAGTTGGTTCAAAAAGCAATTAAACATTTTATGAGGTCCTTTGTTGTTTTGATGCTTGAATAACTCTCTTTGCATGAATGAATGATATATTGTTTGTAATCTTCAATTTATCAACCATAAAGAGTTATTAACCGATGTACAAACAACCTCGTTCATTCTGATTGGTGTGGTACACTGACGACCTCACCAACCTTTGACGTGACAGCTTGCTAGTTGTATAACATATGAGCCTGGACGAGCATACTCTGCAGAGGACCGGGTCCTTGCATTTGTGAGGAGATCATCAAAACATCTGGGAGCATTAAGACTTACATTAGGATTATCATGGTTAATGATTGGAAGAGCATGATACTGGGTAAGACCGTGTGAGTGAATGATATTAAAAGAACTTGAAAATGTTACATATAAGTTTCAATATTGCAGTTTATGCAGGTTAGGTTAGTGTATGTTTATTTTTCGTGGGTGAAATTTAGTGGTATGAATTGATGTCACAAATCAAGTTTTGATACCATAATATAGGTAATTAAATATTAGGTGTATTGTATTAGTGGAATAACGTTAAAGTTATGTTAATTGGAGGAATTAAGGCTTACCATTAGACTTGAACTTTAGGAAAATGGTTATAGATTGGGTGAGTTTTTGAGTCTAGGATAGACATAGAGTAATATGAATGTCTATAGACTCGTTAACTTACAAATTATGCATACGTTATAAATTGAGAACGTTCGGAGGCATTGGGGAAAGGAAAAACGTTGGAGAAATAGCTTGCCTTACTTTAGTTTTTCGGTAGAGGTAGGTTATGGTTTGTTCTATGTTATAGATAGACTCTTAATAGCGATTGATATTCATTGAGTGATATTGTGAAGTTCTCTATGTACTTGATTGTGTGGTTGTGTGGTTTGTGATTGGTCTGAAATCCTGAGACCGTGAAATTTATAATTTGAAACCCTCTCTATCGAAGTGATGCCTTAAATAAAGAAGGTTTGATGAAATATTGTTAATGAAGTGAAAAATTGTGATAATAAATGGTAAATTAACGATATATTATTGGAACGGGTTCCACGTTCCGACATGGTATTATTGGATCGGGGTGTCACGTTTCGACACGGTATTATTGGATTGGAGTGTCACGTTTCGACACGGTATTATAGGATTGGGTGTCACGTTCCGACACGGTAATATTAATGGAAAACATATTGAATTAATCGAATGTACTCAATCTCAAGGAACCCATTTCCCAAATGAGCGTGGTGTGGAGGCATGAGTCCTCGTGTGCGCGCTTGATATTGTGATTGATTACGTACTTAATTCCATTGTCACTTGTTCATGTTGTTTGTTGCTTATCACCTGCTAAGTGCTATAGTTGATTTTATACTATTACTTTATGCATATGAGTTACTATTTTGGGTCGGCCAATGATATCTACTCAGTACATGTTGCCTTGTACTGAACCCTACTTGTATTTTTCTTTGTTTTCCTTTTGTGGAGTGCAGCGAGTGTACCAACGACTTCGACTTTCCCTCAGCTTTATCCAGTCTCCAGCACCTCAGGTTCCAGGGTGAGTTATTCATTCTACCTCGAATTAGATTCTCTCAGTCACAACATGATGCCCTAAGTTTTCGGACACATACTATTGTATTCTTTTGTTTTGGTGTATTTGATACTCTGAGACTTAGTATTTGGAGATTAAATGTCCTTGATGTGATGACTTTCAGGTTTTGAGAATGACATAGAGTAGACTTTAGTGGATTTGTGTTTTTTACCTTAATAAGATTGACCTTCCGTATTATGATTTGTATTTCGTAAGTTTAACAAGTAATATATGTTGGGGTTTGGATTCATTGGTTCGCCCACCTAGGAGGTTAAGTGTGGGTGCCGCTCAAGACTCGTTTTGGGTTGTGACAAGAATAGAAATATTGAGAGTAGCTAATAATATCTAAATTTTGGATTGTTTAGTGGAGAGATGTCCATTGAAATCATTCATTAAAAGCTTTTGAATCTCAAAATTTAAAATTTGATCTACCACAAATTTAAATTGATCATTTTTAGTGAAAATATAATATACTAAAAGAATCGAAACATTGAGATTTGTTCATATCTATAATTTTGGACTATTTAGAGGAGATTTAAGCTAGTCGGTATTGAAAAAAATTCAACTCGTGAGGAAGATGCGTTGTAATGTATAAATATTATGTAACTGTGTTTGTGATTATTTATACATATTTAATGTATAGCTATAGATCATACATATATACAATCTTACACTATTTATATAATATTGATACATTACATATACATTCATCCATTTAATTAAATAAGAATTTGGTCAATGATACATTTAGTTGAGAAGCCGTAGTAAAAATTGCCTTAAATTTTGGAATATTACTAGTATTTTTTCATACAATTGTAACAATTGATTTCTTCTATTGTAATATATTAAGTTCATCCACTATCACCTTGCAAGATGGACTATATATTGTGGAAAATGAAAGATGATACATATATACGTTCCTTCAATTAATACTTTTTAGTTTCTTCACCCAGTGTTTAATATCCGCATTAAAGTTTAATTAATTTGAATTCTTGCCAAGTAGGATCTCACTCGAACTATAGCACTTTTCCTATACATTCTTCCAACAATTTTTCTTTATATCAAGTCCATTGGATATGCTTTGAACGAAAATAACTCAAAATTATTTAAAAATTAAATGTAGATATTTCTTTTTGAGATATCAAATTCATCTTTTAACCATTTGGATGAATGTTTTTTTTTTTTCAAATTTAATAAATAGCTTTAATTTCTTTTCAACATAATTTATAAATTTATAAATCAATAAAAACCAAATAACAATTCTATAAAAAAGAACATAAGAAGATAGAACTAAATAAAATAGGATATAGCTAATTAGACCATTTTAATTCTAAAATAAAAAAGAACAAATATTGAAAATAACTATAAAATCATTCAAAAGCCCAAATATTCTCTTTACAGATCTCCTCTTCTTCCTCTGGAGTAAAATCATTCTTGATATCAAATTCTTTACGTATTTCTTCTGGTGTTTTCCTTTTTATCCTATCGGCAATGTAACACCCCGTAAGTAAGTGAGTTCTAGAGACTTTGGTAAGGAGGTTGGAGTGTTGTATGAGGATTAAAAATCGTAAAAACGATTCCCATACTTAGAATAGGGGTTAAACGTCAAGGTAAGACTCCCCCCCCCCAAGGACCACCCTAGGGGTCCTTGAGGAGGACCCTAAAACCTAACCCCCAAGACCCCAAAGAAACTTGAAGTGGCCAAAAGTTTGGTGACTTACGGAAGGGGACCACACCCCGTGGATGGCCTCCGTAGGTCAAGCCCCCAAATGACTAGCCTCTGACCCAGACCACGGAAGGACAGGACAGCCCATGGTCCCATCCACGGTCCGTGGGTGGGTGGTCGTGGATGGCTACTGGTTTTTCTGTTTTGGTTTGGCCAAGTGGAGGGCTAATTGGTAAATTCCTTTTATGATTTATTAAGTTGGGGTGGAGGACGGTTATTTTAGGTTAACTAAAGTACTTTAAGGGTGTTAAAAGTAGTAAAACACTATTTCCAATTCATTAGTTTCAAAATCCCCAAAGTTAGAAACTACCTCTCCAAAGAAGAAGAAGAAGAAGAAGAAGAAGAAGAAGAAGAAGAAGAAGAAGAAGAAGAATAAGAAGAAGAAGAAGAAGAAGAAGAAGAGGAAGAAGAAGAGGAAGAAGAAGAGGAAGAGGAAGAAGAAGAGGAAGAGGA
>JAJOOE010015124.1:0-30156 GCA_036250405.1 Solanum raphanifolium | reverse complement strand
CCCCCCCCCCCCCCCCCCCCCCCCCCCCCCCCCCCCCCCCCCCCCCCCCCCCCCCCCCCCCCCCCCCCGGATTGGGTTGTTTTCTCGAAAAATATCATATAATTTAATCTTATCAAATTATTTTATTTTTCTATTGTGATACTTTGATAGTTTTCCCTTTTTATTATATCACATGTAACGAAAAAAATATCATATTTAAAATTTTATTTGAAGTATAATTATTGTTATAACCGAAAAATCTAGTAATATTTTTAATGATTGTTATTTTTTATATTGAAATAAACAATTAATTTTTGCCTTCTTTAGTATTTTATTACGTTGCTTAAAATTCATTTGTACTTTTGAGTCAATGTATTATAATTGATAAAATATCTTATATTAACAATATAAATATGATTTATTACTTGAAATTATTCATTATTTTTCTGAGTCAAATTATAAGTTATTAATAATAGCCCATATGACTTAGTATTCCAAATAATAAAAAAAAGCAAACAAAATAAATGCTATATTAAAATTTTAAATTAGATTTAAACAAAATAAATGCAATATTACAAATCAAAATTAGATTTTACTGAAGACGAAACTTTAATATTCAATGTGAATTTATTTTTCTTTTCAATTTTTTAATATTATATAAAGTAGTACTCTAAAAGGAAAAAAATTAAAAGCAAACAAAATAAATGCAATATTAAAAATCTAAATTAGATTTGACTGAAGATGAAACTTTAAATACATAATATGAATTTATTTTTCTTTTCATTTTTTTTATATTCTTCTCATTTTTAACACTGCTCTTTTGGTGGACTATAAATTTATAATGTTTATTTAGTAAAAAATAAAATGAACTAAATTTAAGTATATGCATACAAAATAAATTGTAAATACCAATTTTTTATTAGGAAGATTCAACGAGCGTAAGGTATTATAAAAACTAGAATTAGAAGAAAAAAAAAAAAAAAAGCTTTTTTAACTTTCAACATAGAGTTTCTCAACAGTAATTTTCATCATTGGAGACTTTAGTGACACAAGTAGCCTTCATTTTTTTTGCGGCTTGCATTACTTTTTATTGCTGCAAAATTTAAAACAGTGTGATAAACAATGATCAATAAATATAAAGTCCATTCTGATAAAAATTGAAAAAATCAACTCAGAAAAATAAAAATATATTGAAAAACAAATACACTTTCTCTAAAATAGTGTTAGGATTAATAATTAATGATAGAGAAACAACTAAATATGCATTAGCTGGTGAACAACTAAACATGCATTAGTGACCTGCTCTTTGCGATAATCTTTAGGTCCAATTTACCTATTACTTAAAATTGCATTGTTGTCTTTATTGCTCCTCGTTTCCCCCGTTAAATTTTCTGCTTCATCTTGATGAAACTGCAGTAAAATAATTTGATCATTTTTCTTTGATGAATCTTATATTATCATCAAATTTTTTTCTTCATTTTGATGAACTTGCAACAAATTAATTTGATAATTTCTCTTGATAAATCTTATACCGTTAACAAATTTCCTTCTTCACCTTGATGAACTTGTATTTGACTATTATGACACAAGAAGAAATTTTTAAAAATATATCTATGATCTTCATAAAAATGTTGTCCATATTGGCACATCACACATCAAGAAAACATATCTACGATCTTCATAAAAATGAAGGGACGTGTCCTCTTTTTTTAATTATTAAAGACATGGTCGATAAAAAAAATTGAAGGAAAAATAAAAATAAAAAAGAAGAAAAATATGTACTAATAAAAAAGAAGGAGAAACAAAAATGAGCATCCAATAAGTACTCCATAGATTAGGGATGGCAATGGGGCAGTGCGGGTTGAGTATTATTTTTTATTGAACCATTTTCATTTACTATCTCGAGTATTTTAGTAGTTTTAAAGAAATTATCTTAATAAATTATGCTTTGTCACTCTGAACATGTAAAAAATTAAAATTAGGTTTGAACCCACATAAAATCACATATACCCGCAATCCCCCGCCCGCATTAGTTTTTAAAAAAACCCACTTCAACCCGCCCCGCACAACCTTAAACCCATCCCACCCCGCCCGCATTAGTTTTTAAAAAAACCCACTTCAATCCGCCCCACACAACCTTAAACCCGTCCCGCCCCGCATAGCCTTAAATCCACCCCGCCCTGTTGTCATCTGTACCATATATAGATGATTGTTATTTATAGATGGATTAAGTCATAAGAATTGGATGGAAGGAACTTGAGAATAAATATTATTTAAGTAGAGAATACAAATAGATGGAGATCTTTTTGTAATTCATATGATATAATTAGATATAATGAAAACGATTGAATTCTTTTAATTATTAAATAAATTAATTAATGAAAAGAATGACGGAAATATACATTTCAACCTCAAATTTTCAATTATGAAAAAAAATTAAAAAAAAGAAGATAAAAGATAAATAAATTTTTCAGGCATAGAAAAGTGTCACATCACCTAGTCTATATCTGACTTTATCATATATGTAGATTTCTTACGCATATAATATTTCGTATTACTTTTAGTTACATAAATTAATCAAAATCATCAATAATGTTGTTGTTACCTTTAAAAAATATTTAAAAATTAAGATAATATTTTTTTTTGATAATTGAATTAGTTCAAACTTGAAATATCTAAGAAGACATCTCAAAGAATTGAAGAGCGACCTCACATTGGGCATCCATAATGCCTTTTAGAAGGGTAATTTTGAATCACTATATTAAGCATGCCGTTTGAAATAACTGGGGTAAAATAGAAAATAAGAGAACTGCTTGTTTTTACAAATAAAGTGTGTTTCTAATTTTCATGTGACTGATTTTAATATGAGTTATAGTTATGACACCCTATTCCTATAAAGATCATGCATGACGAAGTTCGATTGTTATTTCTTGATTGTAAGAAAGAAAATAATTTACACAATATCACTTGGATGATCTCAACTAGCTTAATGCAGTTTGATAATTGATGTTTATGTGGGAAGCTTGTAAAAACGATCATAGTCAAGATTTTAGCAACTAAAAAAAAAATCAATTTTGAGATTATTGCCATATTTATATATTGTATTCAAATTTTACCATGGTCTGTATATATTTTTAAAGTTAATTGAAAAAAATAATACAAATAAGCGGGAAAGAAGTGAATGTTTTCAAATAAATTATTATGTGATCTTATAAATGACATATTCATATGCATGCATTAGTTAAATTGAATGTACAAAACTTGTGAAAGTCAACTTTTATTTTTGGGTGAACCCATCGTTAGCCCCTTAAACTTGGCACTAACTTTCACTTAGACACCTCAAGTAAGCTTTGTTTATTTTGAACACTTTAAGTAGGAGTTCGTTGTGTCATTTTGACACTTTTCGCTGACATGGCATAATGAGTGTATAACACTCACTACCAGCGCGTTAGAGCTTTATTTAGCCTTTTTTTTTTATTTCTTTTTTGTCTTGTCCTATTTTCAACTACCATTTTCATAAATTTAAACTCCTTCCATGGTGAAAAGTGTTGACAGAAATTTTAGAGTTAAATATATATCTCACTGATTTAAATTTAATAGTCAAATTAGTTTATTATTTGTTTTTAAATCAGGACTCGTTTAAATTATGTGGTTCAAAATCATGATTGAAATTAATACAAACAATTTTGTTGCTTGATAGTTTAACCCTCAGATTCCTGTTAGGTCTAATTCTCTCAAAAATTCCTTTTTATCTCTTTCTTAGATTCCATTCTGTATTTTAAGCTCTAATTAGTCTCTAACTCTCCATGGGAAACGGCACCTGCACTTAAGTTTCCAATGATGATATTGAAGATAAATTTCTTCATTTTGTTTGGTCCTAATTTCCTCAATTTTCTGTTTTTACTCCACTACAGATATAGAATAGGAATTATTTTTCACTCAAATCATTCAAATTCCATCGAATACTTATTTTATAGGGAAGAGGATTTAATATATTTTGAATCTTTAAAGAATAGAGAAAGTTCGGATATGGCGGAAAAGACGAATGGGGTAGGGGCGGATTTGATTTTCGTGGAGAAGACGATTGGTGTTGGCGGGCAGGGGGGCGGGGGGATAGGGGTCAGGGGTGGTTTGGTATTCTGCAAAACACTTCTTTTTAGAAGTGATTAAGTTTTCCTTTTGTAATTATTTGGGAAAAATGCCACGTGTCATCAATTCACTTGTTATCTTTTTGGTTAGACCAAAATTCATTGTATAAGAATTATTTTGGGGGAAAATGACAAATGTCCTTATTTTATTGGACAAGTCACTTGCGAGTGTAACGCACGCACACTATATATTTTTGCTTATTGAAAAAAAAGTGTCAAAATGACATAACGAAACCTTATATGAGGTGTCTAAAGTGAACATCCTTCAATTGAGGTGTCTAAGTGAAAGATTGTGCCAAGTTTAGGAGACCAGCGATGGGTTTGGCCTTTATTTTTTATAGAATAGAGCCCAAGAATTGTTGGACCAACACTAGGATAAAATGAATTGCAACTTAGATCTATTTACAAGATTATGAAAGAAGAGATAAATATAAGATTTTATGGCCTTGCACCTCAAAGAAAGCATGATTATGGCATTGGGTCCTACTTCTAATCTTGATGAACATCACTCTCAAATACTATATTAGTTAGGTTCCTTTAAATTAAAGAATAAATTGTGAGTTTTGTTGATATTTTATTACTAATGTATATTTGAATCTATTTATTAATAATTAGATTACTATTGACACGATTTAATCCGTTGTGAAAGGCGCTCTTACTAAATCTCTAGTGGAAAAATCAATCATATACTAATACGCAAGCAACTAAGCATCTAAACGGAATAGTTCTCATTAATTAAAGGAAACTGTCTTTAATATGAACAAAAAATATGTGAAATATTCCCTTTGAAATCTGAAAATCATGTATCAAAATATCTACGTGATCTAGAATATGAAGATGCAACCCCAAAACAAAAAGAGTCTAAGTCCCAAAAATAGATTAGAGGGGAAAGATGAACCTATAATATATCAAAAGAAGCAGCTCACTCTTGGATTCAGAAAGCGTTGGACTCACAACTAACGTCGTGAAACAACCGCTGAAATACGCCTTGTACTTAATAAAGAAAGAACAAGTGCAGTATCAGTACACAAATCTACTATGAGATCTCATCACTTTATTATGCCTTGTACTTGATTCATAATGTGATTTAATTGATTTAGATCTTATCACTTTATTATTTCAGATACTTGAATCTCTCTATTAAGATTTCAAGAAGCATTGTGTCGTAGGCTCTGCAAAAGCACATTGCCTCCTTATTATGATAATTTGCTCTTCTCCTTTTCAAGAGCTATTTAATTTGAAACCAATTGGTTTATCACACTTCATGTATGCTATAGGAATCTCATAGATCATTTGGTAGAGTGTCTTAGAAAAAGCAATGCATTAGCTTTGTGTATTAGTGTAACCTTGTTTGGTATATTTTTTTAGCCTATGTTTGCATTAGTTATATACTCTATTGTGTATTGAGGTATGTATTACTAATACCATGAATTTTCTTGTATTAATACATAATGCAAGGCTTTTATCATGGATTGTCATGTATAAATGCATACATTAGCATGATTAAAGACTCAATTGCCACTCAATTGTATTTTTTACATTTTTTCCATCATATTTGTGGATGGTAGCTTTGTAAATAATTTTTTTTAAAAAAAATTCTATGCAATGTATGCTATTTTTTGTAACACCTCACTATTTGAAAGAACTAGAAAGAGCTAGAATTGGAAATAGTCATTTTAGGAAAGAATGAAAAATCTGGATATTTGTTAAGTTAAGTTGAGTTTTAGTCAACTTCAAACTGTCATAACTCCTAGATTAGGATGAGTTAGGTGTGTTTCCAGTTACCGTATGAAATATCTTGGAATTATCTTTCCAAAGCCGCCGAGTTTGTATGAGTGAGATATGCCCTTTGGAAGTTGGGCTATTGGGATAAGGAAAGTCCAATCCGAATTTTGGAAGGGTAGTTTGGTCTTTTCTTTACCCAATTATTTTATTTCGTTTTTAGGAGTTTATTTGAGGTCTAAACTGAACTTGGTCAATTTACGCTTTTGAAAACTAAGTTAGGGTTTTGAGAGAAGAGAAAATAAGAGGAGAAGGAGCAAGAATTGTAAAGTTCTTCAAGAATCGCTTGTGGATTTCGTCAAGGGATAATCCCTACGAGGTATGTGAGATCACGTAGCATTGGGTTAGTTCACCCACGCGCCAATCATGATTCAATTCAGCGAAGTTGTAGTGTTTTGAAAGCAAATCCTGTAGCGACCCTTCCGAAATAATATAAGCCAATAACTCACGAGATTTTTATGCATATATTGTCCTCACATTAGTAAAAATGACATAAAAAGAATATTAGCAACTTTCGAGTGCCCAAACTAGGTCATTCATGCTTCACACAATCATTCAAAATTTGTGGTAAATTTCATATATTACAAGACTTGGGCTCACACACCCCAAAAGAACAAAACATATAGCCATACTTATATTACAACCCATGCTGACATGATCAGATTAACCCTAAAAATTTCATGTAAATATACAACACATAGATCATGTATAAGTCCCAAGGTTTATACAAAATATAGATGCCTATATGCAAATGTGATCTTCCTTAAGGCTCTCAAAACCTCAATCTCCAATGGCTAGCTTCATGCCTCCTCTCGATCATTCCCTATGATAGAAACAACTATCGCTAAGCATATAGCTTAGTGGTGTAAAAACTATAGGTTCGGAGCCCTCAGATTCACTAAGCTACCTTTCTCAAGTCATGAGCAGCACAATTGAAACATAATAAATAAATCAAGTAAACAATATATAAAGAGTATCAAGTTCGATATTTAAATATCTAATGTCAAGAACGCTCATAGCACCATTTTCCAAGAGATTCAACAACAAGGCTCGCCCAATATATACATCATGTAGTCACACCAAGCACAAGCAGGTATCAAGAAGGGTCGACGCCCTGCATCAAGAAGGGTCAAGCCCAATAATCAAGAGAACCAAGAACCATATTAAAAATGGCTTTCTAATTCGTACTTAAAATGGACAACTTCCATACTTAAGACGAATTAAAATCTAGAGTCAAGATGGCAAATGATCCGAATCAAGAGGCATGTCAATAGTGACAAAGTCATAGCCACAAGAAGGACAAGGTCCCAACAAGAGTGCCAAGTGATCAAACAATTCGTACAAGTGGGCGAGTTACACAAGTGTCTTTAATATCTTAAAGTATACCAATGCGGCAATGCAAAGTGACAAGAGGTAACCAAGGTACCAAGATAAGCTTTCAAATATACCAGCAGGTAAAAAGATTACAAGTACAAGTTTATACACAAACCTCAATACTTTAGCGTAGAAACAGTCCAACACAACTTCGCGAGTTCAAACCGTAAACCAACCAACGTATCAAGGTCCTCAACTTGTTCACGAGTATATACAACCTTAAAATACAATTAATAACTTCTTTAATTCCTAGTACCTCAATAATGTCGAAGTAAAACAGGATTATCATTACAAGTAAGCTTAGCCTGTACAAATACGACTATGCTGCCAAAACAGTGATTTTGGCCAGCCTAGTACCTCATGTCACAACTTAGATTTGAAAAGGAAAACGGCAAAACTAGACTTTATAACCTTCATGAAAGATGTAGGTACATCTCTTAAGGTTGCAAACAAACAAGAATCACCGCAAAATATATTTTGTACAAAAATATATATTCAAAACACTAACAGTTGTCCATACATGATTTCTAATTTTGAACTCTGGACAAAACTTGTCCTATGTTGCGTCCCATATTTCGAATCCATAACAGCTAAATTAGACTTTTACATAAGCATAAGAGTTGTACATATACGAATTAGCTTTCCAAATCATATTTATTCAATGTAAACTAAGTTCTATAAAACAAGCTATGCTTAAAATACTAAACACTACCCAGCTCAAAAACAAATTTTTCCACTTACCAAAGAGAAGGGTGTGTCTCGAATCGCAACCAAAAGGACAAAGTTTTCCTCTTGTGATTTTGAAGAACAATCTGTTTAGATATGTTTCTAAGGTTCTAAGACTTGAGAAAAACGAATTTGCTAAAGAAGGTGTGAAAATATATAGTCACAAAAGTGATGTTTATCCCTTGTACATCTGTCCTTCAAGGTGCTGCCCAAATAGTTGTGTGCTGCCCAAAATACATACATATACACCTATATATATATCTTTCACCTCCTTTTAAAGTTATACATAATTCTAATTAGAATATTACATAAACACTCCAATACAATCCCTTAAATTACCATCACAATTTATGTTAAGCAAGTTAGCAATTATCACAACATTTCAAGTTTCCAAAATGAGAGTAAAACATATTGTAGTAATTAAGCAACGGTAAATCTACATGCGACTCTTGGTTAGTATTTAGGGGTGTTACAAATCCTATGAGTTCTTGATGTTAATTCATTTGAAATCTTGTGGGTTCTTGTTGTTGATGTTTCTTGAGGTTGATTCATGTATTTAGGTGTGATTTCGAGTTGAATTTTGTATATATTGAGGGTATAGTCGATTCTAAGTGTTTGGGGGAAAAAACTAAGTTGAAATAGGGGGTTTAGAGTTGAAAAACGAAGGAGGAAAGTCGGAGTTCACCTGGGCAGGGGACTGGGGCTCCGCCCCAAGAGGGGTTCTGAAGTATGGCCTCTGGGGTGCCGTGCCAACCAGTGCGCCCCACCCCAACCTCTGAAGTTTTAAGGCTGGCCCCCTATGCCTCTCAGAGCGCCAGGAACGCCAGTTCTTCCCATTTTTCCCCCTTCTTTTCGTACTAGCAACGTACCTATATTTCCTAGTTGATTCCAACACTCTAAGGTACGTCTAAACATCATGAAATCATCCATAAACATGAGATCATGAACCTTGAATCCATACTTCAATTCAAGGAAAGTTAAGAGTCAAGTCAAGAAGTTAAGAGTCAAGTCAAGAAGTTAAGAATCAAGTCAAGGGAAGTTCATAAAGTCTTTCACAAACGTTTTAACTTTGTTTTAAGACTTAAGCTTTGAGTTTAGTAAAGAGTAAGAGTAAAGTTCTTTTTCTTCAAAGATTATACGGGAACTAAGTATTCCCAAGAGTTAAAATGTTCTCACATTTGAGCAAGAAAGGAAACACTGATTTCCAAGAGAGCTTTTAAGCTAAGTTTGAGTAATTATCTCAAACCAACGAAAGAGTTTTTGTTTTAAAAATATATGAGTTGAGTATATTTTAGGAGTAGTATTGAGCACCGATATGGGGACGCGATTTCATAATAACACAAGTCTCCATAAACCATGTAGCCATAATGGGTAGAAAATGATCATACTTTTTAGATGATTCCTTAGTGCTTTTCAGTATAGACTAGTGGATCCACTTAGTTAAGGCGTTCTATATGACGGCAAAGTATAGGACAATTCTAGCAGTGTGGGCAAGACGTTGCATCATCACTTAGGCTCATAGTGGTGGTTGTCGGTTAGAGAAACTCTCACAGTAATTATATTACTTTATTATATGAGTAAATTAAGTTGTTATTGCATTTCTTTAACAAATTGAGTTGTGGTTTACTGTCTAAATGCTTTGTATAAACTGCACCATTATTGTTGTTTTACTTTGCATTTGAGTTGAGTTATTCATGAGTTGAGTAAAGTCAAGGTAAGTGTTCCTTTCAGATTTCCTTTCAAGCTTATGTTACGTTTAGTTTTCCCCTCGCATACTCGTACATTCAATGTATTGATGTCATTTGGTCCGCATCATTTTATGATGCAGACACAGGTAATCAGGATCAGCATCCAGGGCCCCGTTGATTCAATTGAGCACTCAGAGTAAGTTGGTGAGCCTCCTTGCTTTCCGGAGGACACCTTTTACTTTGCTTTCTAGTATTTCAATTGTTAGGATAATCAGGGGTCTTGTCCCGACATCCCTCCTTGTTTTAGAGGCTTTATAGACAATTAGTAGTTCAGTTGTCTTTACATATATTAAGACTTGAGTTGCCACTTTGGCCAAGTTGAATGTTTGACCTTAAACATTCTAAGTTATTTTATTAAACAGTTGAGTAGAGATGCATTGAATCCTTGTATTAATGTTTTTAAGTCTTCCGCTGAGTAAGTAAGCCAGACCAAGGGTTCGCTTGGGGCAAGAAATGGTTTTCGAGTGCCAGTCCCGTCCAGGGTATAGGCTCGGGGCGTGACATTTTTGGTATATCAAATCAAACAATTCACAAGATATAGTACAGGCATAACTAATACAATTATTATTAATACACTCTGTTTAACATTATTCTTATACATCCTACCAAATGATACCTAAGTTGTTTATATCTCCCATTTATGTAAGACAAACTAACATATATTTCAATCAATTATGACGAACTCATCTTTGTGCATAATGGTATGTTCATTAATTATATACCACACATAAAAAGATATTAGATGAAAGATATTTGATTTCTAACAATAAATAAATTGAAAATAATAATAATCATGATTTATTAGTCGCAATATATCATAATTCAAATCATTACATCAAGCTTTGTTATCATGAGCAATGATTTAGTTATTTATCTAAGGTACTCAATGCCAAATCTTTTTAGATATTAATCACAACATTATCAAGATGAATTATCTTGATTACACAATCTGAAAATTGTGCTCTTAACTCAATATTTTGCATAAGTAATTTCGTGAATGTCAATGTGTAGGCTGGCAATAAACGCGCATATCTTCATCTTATAGATGCATCTATTTAACATATCGATCACATGACAGGTGAACGATCCCATATTCATTTTTTATACTTTTCAAAATCTAAGGAATTCAGTTCCAACTTTAGTTGATCTAATCAACTGTCACGCCTCGAGCCTACACCCCAGGCGGGACTGGCACTCGAGAACCATTGTTGGCCCCAAGCGAACCCTTGGCCTGCTTACTACTCAGCGGAAGACTTTACTCAACATAACTGTACTTTTAAAAGTAAACTGAAAGCTCAAAGATAACTGAGGATGTGTTAAAATAACATTCACTGGCCAAAGTGGCAACTCAAATCTCAAGACATAAGCCAATAACAAAATAGTGACAAATGAACTAACTAACTGTCTATCTATGAAGCCTCTAAAACTGAGAGGGATGACGCAGCAAGAACCCCGATCATCCTAACAACTGAAAACTACTAAAGCAATGTAAATAGGGATCCTCCGGAAAGCAAGAAGGCTCACCACAAGACTCTGAAATGCTCAACTGGATCAACGAAATGTTGGATGCTGATCCTAGTTACCTGTATTTGCATCATAACAACGATGCAGGTCAAATGGCGTCAAATGTTCGTATTTATAAGGTTTTATTAAATGCTATCACATTCACTTCTTTAAATGATTTTATATTTTTAGCATTTATCAAAAGTTCTCATTCTTCATGAATGAAACACAATCATTTGAGCATATAAAATTACGATAGCTTAGTACTTCATTCCATGTTCATATGCATTATTCAATCATCTATCTTCTTTCAGACATATTATGCACTACTAACACATTTACTTCATGGAATAAAGCACATCAAGTGAGACAAGTTTCATGATTTTTCATCAAAAAATACATTATTTTACTTTAATCATCATTATAATGCATTGCGACTTAAATTCAACGTCTTACCCATATAAAAACATTTTAGGCCCTATTAGATGAGACTTAAATTCAATACCTTATCATCATAATGCATAAGGACTTTAACCCGATATATTATTTCTTTGATGCGATGAAACTTGAACTATCGTCTTACCCATAATGAGATTTAAGAAATACTATCACTTTCGGTGATAAATTTCTTGCAACTTCTTTCAAAATTTAAGTGTCTTGAGAATATGTAAAATTTAAGTGTCTTAAGATGTATCCAAAGAAAGCAGAACTTGCATTACTTTTTTTTTAGGAGCTCCCACCCTTTTTGCTCCCTTGGTGACTCGAACTCGCAACCTTCGGGTTGAAAGTGAGGGGTGCTTACCATCCGAGCAACTCCCTCTCGTCGAACTTGCATTACTATTTTACTAGAGCACACAATTATTTTAGATAAGTACTCATATAATCAAACTCAACGAACATATATTATATATAATAATAGTAATAATAATAATAATAATAATAATAATAATAATAATAATAATAATAATAATACTCATCTTATGAAAAGGATATCATCCTTGACCCATAGGATAATGAGGGTTGGAGTTACATAAAATTAATCAATTGTTCCAAAAAAAGAACTACATCAATTTAGAATCTAGTTCGTTGTTGAGTTGCTGATGCTGTTCCCAATAATTTTGACTAATGTAAAGAAACGCTAAGTAATGCCAAATAATACTTCCAAGCAAAATATATAATTAAATTTCACATAGCTAATCCATGTACATCAATATTAATAAATTCGATTGCAAGACCAAGAACCACACCATGAAGCTATGAAGTTGATATCAATTTAATTTTGATTGCGTTTGGTATAACGTAAAATATTATTCATGAATTACAATGAAAATTCATGTTTTAATAGAAAAAAATTGAATTAATCTCTATGCTCCTTGACTAGGATTTCTTATTTTTCTATGGGAATAATACATAAACATGATCCTTAATTTGATTTAAACGGACAATTATATCCTTCAACTTTGAATGTGCACAAACAGACACTTAAATTTATATAAAATTGATTAAGTAGACACACGTGTTGTAATGATATAGTACTCGTAGGACACAAAATTGTCGTGTAGGGTGCTACATAAGACAAATATGTCCATACTACTCAATTTTATACAAATTTAAATATTTATTTGTGCAAATCTAAAATTAAAAATCATAGTTATCAATTGTTGCCAAATTAGGTTCATGTTTATTACTATGTATTATGCCTTTTCTATATAACACAAACAAAAACATATTTTATAATAATTATTATTTATATTCTACTTAGTGTAAGGGCTAGAACTTCAGCAGGCTTATTTGGTCCTTCCAAGCGCAGCGTTCATTATTCTATTGCGCATTACATCGCCTTCATCAGATTTGTTTGGTTCGTCTCTTTTTATCCCTTCCCAGGTATGTATGTTTCTCTTTCTCTGTTCTCTGCTTTTGTGTTGATCTCGAGCTGTGTTTTTTTCGTTTAATCTCGCCTCTTGGTCCAATTTATCTCTTTTCTGTGCGATTTGGCGTCTTCGATGTGTATGTGTGTTTGTTTGAACTAAATTTGGGGCTTTTTGGTTCTTTCGGCGATTTGTAATTTTGAGGCCCTTGAAGCACTGGTTTGGTGGCCTTAGGGTTGAACTTCTCTTGTTGATAAAAGTACTTTGTCAATTCAATGTCTGAGTTTCGTTAATGATGAAGTTTCGTGGGGCTCCTACATCATATAAGGCCAGTAACTGAATTCAATTTCTAATTTTTAACCATCTTGATTCGAGCACCGGAACATCAATTTTTTAAAAATAAATATAAAAGAAAAAACGTTAACTCATTGGTGACTTGGGTTTAGTAGAGAAGATAAGTGTTACTTGTAACTTGGAAGCATACTTAAATTTTCAACTCTTTTTAGAAGTTTAAGATGGATTGAAGGTATTATATGTGGACTTTACTTTGTGAGTTGTGAAATTTTTAAAGTTTGAGCACTTGTAAAGTTTATTTTGGTTAAATCTGCGTGAAATTTTTCAGGTTTGAGCACTTGTAAAGTTTATTTTGGTTAAATCTGCGTGAAATTTTTCAGGTTTGAGCACTTGTAAAGTTTATTTTGGTTAAATCTGTATGCTTGCATTAATGATGCAGGAAATTGCTGTGATAAAGGAAACTGAGAACATGACTGACGATAGAAGAGTTCACCCAGATTGTCGGAATACTTCGAACCCTTATCATGAATGCAGCGAATATTGCTTCAAAATAATAGCGGAAGTAAAGAAGCAAATGAGCAAAGCTGAAACAGGTAAAAACTGAATTTTAAGTTGCAACCCTGGAGTACTTTGACATTTTTTGGCACTAACAATTCAACTCATATCACAAAAGTTAAACCATTTGACTCTAGTTGTTTGCACTCTTACCCAAAGATCCAAAATCAAAGCAAACAACAACAATTAATAATACAAAAAAATTAAATAGAAAATGTTGTCTTCTTTTTTGCTTTATATCTTATTTTGTTGCTTAGTCAAGCTTAGTTACCCTTTGGTTGAAGATACTGATGGGTATTGTTTCACTTGCCATTCT
This sequence comes from Solanum raphanifolium, assembly GCA_036250405.1. Lineage (NCBI taxonomy): Eukaryota > Viridiplantae > Streptophyta > Magnoliopsida > Solanales > Solanaceae > Solanum > Solanum raphanifolium. The sequence continues at coordinate 15,863 of JAJOOE010015124.1, read as the reverse complement.
GTGTTCATGGGTTTAATGGACTAGAGAATAGGTTCACAAAAGGGGTCCATGGTATTACTAGGTTTTTTCCCTTGCAGGTATAATGATTTGACATCCAAGTGTATGTTCAGACTGTTGCAGCAATAAAGGAGTTGTAGAGCAATCAAAGAAAACGTTATACCGGAGAGAGAGTGACCAAGCAATCTTTGCTAGTTAAGATGGAAAAGTGAGAGCACAAGGTGTTAGCTGATTGAGAGACATATATAGTTGTGTTGTCTCCTGCATTACTGAGGTCAAAATAGTTGGTAACTGGTAATTGAGTAAGTGAGGTGTTGGAAAATATGTCTGTCATGTCAATAGTAGTGGTATAGTATGTATTGGAGCTGAAAACCACCTTCAGAAAACTTGAGATATATTCCTGCCGAACAGAGAAGTAAGAATTAAGAAAGGTAATTGGTGGTTTGTCGAAGAATTATACCCTACTTGCCCCTAAAATAATATATTCTTATACTACTCATGCCTATTACACAAGCCTATCTTTTTCTACTCATACTAGGGGCAACCTAATCTCGCAACCACTTTTCTTTCAATATATCCTCCCAATTTTTAATAATAGGATTGGTGCAAATATTTGTTGGTAGAAAATAAAATCACTATCATATTACCAAGATCATAGTTAAGTTGGTGTAAAATAAATGATATGTAGTTCAAGATTAAGGCAAGTTTTTTTAATAAAACCTTATGCTACCCGTATCTTTGGTGGGTGTAAAATTTCATTTTCCCTATTTTCCTACCTATCAACTTTCTCTTCCTATGTGGGCACAATCAAATGTAAGTATCTACATTTAATCATAGGGAAGGGCGAAGCTTGGGATCCTGTTTTCCACGCCTGGGAGCTACATGAATTTGAGACTTGTGGATGCAAAATCCTTACATACTTCTTGTGCCTGAAATACAGATTTGCCTGTCTGACATGTCTGCAGTACAGGGAAGTGGGGAAAAGTAATTAATGGTGTCAATAGTAGTTCATGGGACGGGGAAGAGTACATTTTTTGTTAAAGTTGTATTGGAACATCATATAAAGTGTGATCGTTTTTTTTTTGTGTTAATGCCATTGACATTGAGTAGATAAATGAGGATTTATACATGCTGAAGTGGAACTTTATCATGTCAGCAAGAGACAGGATACTACACTACACTGGCTAAGCCACACACTTCATTTAGATTGCTTTTATATATGGTCAATGCTTAGATAACATATGAATTCTAATGATGTGAGGTTGTTGAGAACTGCCTGATAACTAATGCCAAGAATCTTGGCTTTATTTTAGCTTTTATTGATTGGGCTTTGAATTTCTGATTTTTAGAAAGCTAGCAGAGAGTTATGGAAGTAGTATTGTCACGCCCAAATCTGGATGGGGCAAACAAGTACCATGTGAACATATATGCTATGCAGATTATCTATGACAGATGTTATATCAAAGAACTATGTATTGAAGACTAATGATAAGGATTATACATGCCTTTATAACAAGGCATGACCAACTGATACAAAAGACAACACTAGAGTGTCCATGTAGCCTCTGAAAGAGTAAGAAATTGTTGATTAAAAAAAAAAGAGTAAGAAACTTTGCAACTGTCTAGCAGTCGCGATAGGGTCCCGCATACCCATACTTTACTAATATATTCAACAAAATAGACTACTAAATCCATCCTTTATCCCTTTCATTTAATATAGCCTACATACACAAGTAGCTCAATCAAGTAGGACGTCAAAATAAATAACTTAACCAATAGATAGTCCAAACATGTAGGACGTTTACGCTAGTAGGTGACTTTGTCCCATATTCACTTGTATTTGCAAGTCTCATTCCCTCAAACTATATTCTTCACTTTAGTATAGTTCGATAGTTAGACTTTGATTCAAATTTAGCCTCACTTTCACATATATAAATAAATTTTCTGACATTAACTTAGTTGTACATATGTTGAAAGGTTTGGGTATTACAATTATTTGCTAGTATGATATGCTCTTGCCTCTTAAACCTCTCTTCCACCCACAATGAGCCCAACAATGGCTCTTTCCATCACGTGGCTTGAACCTCCAATCTCATGGTAGGAGGTGAAAGGTCTTTGCTACTATGTTATACCTCTATTTCTTTTATAACCATGGTGTGCATGTCAACTTGCACACATTTCATATAATTCCACGAAGTACCTTCTACCTCCCACCAACACAAGCATCAGGTAACCTATATACCAAGACTTGGACAGATGAAAAGAAATTACCTAATGTTTTTTGCCTCTATTGGAATTTGAACCTGAGACGTCATGATTTTCAACCAGTTTATTGACCACTAGCCCACCCTTGGGAGGCCTATACCTCTATTATTATCTTTTCAGGCTTACTTGAATCGGTGCAGGAAGAAAACTATACTTAAGATATAAGTATTTCAAGCATGATTTGTTGGAGATGCTAACATGTTAGGTTTAACTAGTAAAGCTCACACAAGTGTTTCTTCAAGCATTTCTGTTTGCTAGCACTTTTGTTTCTATGGAGAGCTAATGCCTAATGTTTGCTCCCGTAGAATGCTGAATTTGTTGTATCTTTCCTTGCCTGACCTTCTTTATGCACAGGTGTATTGCAAACTAATACTGTTGATGTTCATCGCTCCTCGATTGTGAGCTCTGATGGGGGTGAAGGTGCACCTGATGAAAGGGATGTTGTTGAAAGTCACAGTGATGCAGATGATCAAGCTGATGGAGAGGATAATATGGGACAAGACTCCGGGAATCTCACAGGGAGGAAGAAGAAGTTATTTGAATTGAGGTTAAAAATGGTAATTGCAAATATGATAATTTTCTGTTCATTTAGAAATCAATGCTATTATTCTGTCAGCTTCTCTATTTATTTCTCCATCCTTTTCAATTAGTTTGTCTTGCTTTCCTTTTTAGTCTGTTTAAAAAGAATATCACTTTCTATATTTAGTAACTCTTTATACTCAAATTTAAGCCATAAGATTCAAATGGCATTTTGGTACATTACATATATCTTTTGTTTAAGACCACAAGATTCAAAAGTTTTCTTTATTTTCTTAAACTCCGTGCCGAATCAAATTAAGGCAAACAAATTGATATGGAGGGAATATTTCATTTTCTTCTTTTTCTCAAAAATTATTTCATTTTCTTGTTTTCTTTTCTTCTTTATAGTATCTTCTATCAAATTACTTATATTCTAGCTTGTGGAATTTTATGCAGAATGAGGCAAGAAAAGCTAATCAATCTGCAATGGTAGCAGAGAAGAAAAAAACAGAAGCTCCACCAGAGTCTAGGGGAATGTCCAAGCAAAAATGGATTGAGGAGAGGAAGAAGAAAATTGGGAAGTTGTTAGATGCCAATGGGTTAGATATGAGCAAGGCATATATGCTAGATACACAAGAATCTGCAGAGGTTAAGTACAAGAAGTGGGAGAAGGAGCCTGCTCCAGCTGGTTGGGATGGTATGACTGATTTTTCATCACTGTTCTATTTCCAGACCCCTACCCCCCACTCCTCCCCCAAAAAAGAGTGAAAAGAAAAATAAAAGAAAGAGAAAACTTTACATGATCACTAAAGCTCCCAGATATAGCATGAAATATGTATCTGAGAAAAGCTCACTTTGTTTCGTCCAAAAGAATCATAGTCTCCTTAGCTAATAATAAGTTTTAAAGGGTTCAATACTCTAGCCTTAGCTGCTCAGTGAGATTTATGTGTGATTCTCTGCTTCCTTTAAAATGGTCAACGAGGAAGTAAATTCTTGACCATCATGATTCATTGGTATCAACTCTTAAAAGAAATGACGGTGTATAGGGCTTTTAGAAATGCACATTAAGCTGTGCCTAAGTTTTTGGTCTGCTTCAACTACTTAAGAGTGTATAGACTTAATAGTATGACGTAGAGAAGGAATATGACATGGGAAAGCTAAATTGATGTGTTCACTGTGTAACAGAAAAGTATTATTTAGCAAAATGATGGATTACATAAGAACGGGAGACCATTTGGAGTAGGATTACAAAAGAACTATGTTTTAGAATATATCTCCACGTAAGGGACAAATCAACTACAGTTTGGTGGAATGTGTCCTGATTTACACTTTTACTTTAGGAGGATGACGAAATTAGTGTGCATCTATTTCTAGAAATTTCAGCATGGTAAACCGGTTTGTATTTTGATCTTACAACAACTACTATGCCTCAATCCCAAGCTAGTTGAGGTTGGTTGTATGATTCCTCAATATCATAAATGCTCTGTTTGTCCATAGTATTTCAATACTCCGTACTTGAGCATTATCTAATACTAGGGGTTCTCTAATATATTATAGTGGTTACATCTCTAAAATACTAAACACTAGTCCTCTAGTTGGTATTGCCTGTACGGATTTTCAACTTGCACTATTTTCTAGCTTTTTGCTAGATCTACCAAAATTTTGAGATATTTTAGATCTTTTGTGATAAATGATAATTTCCTTGCATGTGGTTTTAGATTTACCTCCTATTTTAACACCTTCAATCATCATGTTGTCTCATCTAAGAACCGGTGCATTCAGAAGCCCACGTAACACGTTGCGAAACCATCTCAAGCGACATTCTCTTATTTTATCCTCTATATGTGCTACTTGTGTCATCTAATGGAGGGATGTGTTCATTTCTGATCTTATTTAATCGTTGCAGGACTGCACATCCATTTTAACATTCCCATTCTTGCGACACTCATATGTTGGGCTATAGAAGCCCAACATTCACTCTCATATAACATTGTTGGTCTTATAGTTGTTTTATTAGAAGCCTTTCACTTTGGTAGATATCTTCCTAGAACATTACACTCTTGCCGCACTCCTCCATATCAGCCATCCTACTTTAATCCTATGTGGAAGATCTTCATCTATCATTCTATTCTATTGGAACATTGAGCCTAGATGTCTAAACGGTCTTGGTACCTCAATTCATCCTATCTCACATCAACACAGGCTGCGATTTAATGTGTCTAATTCGAAAAGGTTTACATTTTTGACATTGTGATGTTGCAACTGGGAATTAGTTGGACTCCTTCAATTGAATTAAATTCTAATATTCTATCATTTTCAAATTTTCTTTATGGAGATTTTTATAGAGCTATTTTGGGAGAAGTTATAATCACGTGCGACTATGACTCTTTATTCTGGCAAATATTCTCATGTATTTGCCTGCCTTGGATTATCTAGCTTGAATTTAAGGTAGAAAGATGGACTCCGGTCTTTTTTTTTTTTTTTTTGATGACTAGGGAAACCCGCAACCTCTACCCTTTGGGTGCGCACAGGGTAAAACCCCCACTCCTATGCAATAGCTCGCAAACCACATAGGAAAGGTAACCTGCACTAGGCAAGCCTGGTGCGACGAGCTCGATCCAGGAGGCAAACCCCTTGCTTTCGCTGCAAGGGATTTCGAACTTGAGACCTCCAACTTGGAAGTTCCAAGCCCAAACCACTGGGCCACCCCAAAGGGTGATGGACGCCGGTCTTCTGGGTATTGATTGTGCAATTGGTATTGTCATGCATGAAATTTTGAACTGCTAGCCCGTAAGGGAAGGCTAGAATTCTTTTCAATTTCCTGTCTTATGCTTCTGTAGAGCAGTAGTAAATATATGATATATTTCTGAGCTTGATGATCCTCTTCTTTTTCTGGCATTTTGGAAGTTTTGGATTGTGATGCAGTTGTATATGGTGAAAGCTGATCTAATTTCCTTACCTATGTTATTCGTCTTTTTTCAGTTTTTAATCAGAAGACGCTATACGATGCATACAAGAAGCGGACAAAGAATGTTGCTGTTGATGTAGATGAGTACAATAGAATGAAGGAAGCTGACCCAGAATTTTATCGAGAAGCTTCTAGTCTCCAGTATGGGAAGGTAAGATTCAGCCATGATACTTAGATTTGCTTGTTTTCATTAATTTCAAACTTTAGAAAATAGACTACCTACCCTAACATCTTTCAATTGTACAGGCACCGAAATTATCAGACGACAAGATAGAGAGGATGGTGAAGGAGCTCAAGGACAGGGACGAGAAGCGCCAATCATTTAGTCGGAGGAGAAAGTTCCATGAAGAGAAAGACATTGACTCTATTAATGATCGTAACGAGCACTTCAATAAAAAGATTGAGCGTGCCTTTGGAAAATACACCTTGGAGATCAAGAATAACCTTGAGAGAGGAACTGCTTTGCCTGATTGAGGTATTAACATGCCATGTCAATGTGTGTTTTTCTGTATCCTAGAGCAGTCTTGTGATGGGGATGCTCCTTGATCTGTTGCTTTCCTGTATCATGATTTCGGTTGATGTCAATTTCTCTCTTCTCTCAACCTGATGCAAATGCTTGGTGGTGGTTGATTATGGTTCATCTTATAAACCTCATTATTAGCAAGAAACTTTTTTATTATTGACAACAAAAATGTAAATATCTAATATCCTTTCCCCTCCCTAAATGAAAAGGTTTGAATAGGGAAATGATCTATTAAAGGTATGAGCTTTTCTTTTGTGACTGTGAAAAGATTATTACTGGCCATTTGAAAAATAAGCAGATGCTAACAGAAGGATTCTCATTCTTAGCAATTTATGCATCCAAATGAGGTGCTTAAATTTGCTTGCAGAAAGGGTCAGGTGATGTAGAGTGTGATTTTTTAATGGTTTGGCTACAATCTGCACAAAGTTCTCTCGTGAATGGTGAGTTGTGTACGTAGAAAGGGATCCCCTATATCACCTCATATTAGAGCTGTCAAAATGGGTTGACCCAATTCAATCCAACCCAACCCTAATGGGCTAGAGAGTTAAATGGGTTGGGACGGGCTGACCCTTTTAATTAAAGGGCCTATAAAATAGCAGCTCAACCCAGCCCTAAGCGGGCCACGGGTTGGCCCTTCAACCAAAAAATGAACAATATTACTCTCTTAGAAAGAGTATCGAACATTGATGTCTATGAACACGACATCAATACATACAAATTTTCATTTATGAATCACACTTCGGTGAATACTTACAAAAATACATAATAGTCAACGTAAGATTTAGCGGGAAAATGTTGATCATTCCACCATTCCTCTCACAAAAAACTAGCTAGTTTAAAAGACTTGATTTTTTATTTTTTAAAATATTTATTGATAAAAACTTTACAAATAAAACACTACTAAAAATATTTTTAAATATTTGTAGCCCACGGGTTGGCCTTTGAGGCTGTGCTAAAAAGTCTCGTTCCCAAATGGGCCAAAAAATTAGGCCCAATCCCACTTAATTCAAGGGTTGGATTGGACCGGCATAGCGGGCCAAGCCATTTTGACAGCTCTATCGCATATGTTGGGTTAAATCATTTCTGGGCTTTGGTTATGCATTTTTGGGTTTTGCTATTACTGAAGCTATTGCCTTGTAGGATGCTGGTGTCAACCGGTTTTCCAACCTATTGCAAAATCCTTTTCTTGATAATAGTTAATAAGATTCACCCATGACTAAGATGTCTATGTAGGCAGGGACTGGAGAAATGGACTAGTTTTTGACCAAGGAGTGTTGAATCATCTACAAAGCATTACGTTCAACATCTGCAAATTGAGTGAAACTAACCATGATCTCTGTGCCACACCATGGGGGCATAGAACACTTTTTATTTTCACTTTCTTGCAAAACTATTAAATGACTGACATATGGTACCATTTTATTATAATATCCAAATTTGAAACAATGTTTTTTTATTTCTTAACCTTTTCAAAATAGTGGTATGATCTGCATATACTCCACCTTCTTCAGATTCTATCGTGGGATTACACTGTTATATTGTTGTGGTATGACTCGAGTCTTAAATTATCCAAAATGAAAAAGGAGAAAAGTTATCACTAAACTAACTTGCTGTGGTACTGCCAATTCTGTTTTGATGATATACAAAATAAAGCAAATGGCTTTATGCTGAGTTAGAAAAAGATAATGGGGCCTACAATTGTTTAGGTTTTTGGTCCTTCCATGTGAATCCACAGTAAAGGCACTTCTCGATCCTAGCACCCTTCCCACTTCACATGACAAGTGTGCCTTTTTTGGTCTCTCTATAAATAAAATAAATTCTCCCATCTCTCTTTTTTCTTCTTTCTTTACTACTCTGTCCGTTCATTTTATTTTGCTCATTATTTCAAAAATATTTTTCCTACTTTTATTCGTTATTTTTAATATAGGGAAAAGAGTCAAAATTATTCTTGAATTATTCAAAATAAATTACTTATACTCTCCGTTATATTTTGAAATTAAAAATATTCATGTCGTTATAGAAACCGTCTACAAATACTCTTAAGTGTTAACAACCCTAATTTTTAATGATGTGAATTGTGATAAGTCACATGAGATTAATTCCTCCATCTAAACGTTGTCAATTAAGATTTATTATAAAAAGACGACAAGTCAAACTAATTCATATAAAATTGATTTTTTGAAGCGTGGAAATTCAAAGAGAAGAGAGGGAGTATGATTTTTAACCTTTTCATTACCGTTGGTTGCTTTTTCTTGATTTAGTCGTATTGTTTGTCTTCAAGTCAAAAAGAGTTGGTGCAGGCACTTGTCATGCCAACCCTGCAATAATTTTACAGACTCACCAAAGAGAGACCTATATGCATAGAAGAGCATCTTTGTTTTCTTTAGGAGACACGTGGCACCATTCATGTGGAAAATGGTCTCAAACATCAATAAAAAAGTTTTTGAGTATCTAAAGGGGTTGAAAGAAGCTCTTTAAATGATTCCATTAAGTGGGTACTACATAGATGTCCACCATTCAATTCCCACCAAAAAAAAAAGTTTACCTATAATACAATTTTGCGAAAATGTTCGATAGAAAATACAGTATATTAGTGACGGAATCAAAAAATTTAACTTAAGCAGTTCAAAATTTGGATGAACCCCTAACTACAAGTTGGCTCCGTCCTAATATTAATATAATTATGGTTCGTTTGGTGTGAGGGATAAAAATATTTATAGTCATGGAATTAAAAAAATAGTTCTAGGATTAAATTTTGATGTCTTGTTTGGTTGTCATGTTTGGGATAACTTATCCCATCATTTATACCATAGTGATGGGATAAGTATCCCATATACATGGTGGAATAAGTTATCTCAGGATAACTAATCTCAGAATAATTAATCCTGAGATAACTTGTTTCGACCCCTTAGTGTTTACTAGATATACATGCTCTTACATTATTTGCTCTATATATGTCTCTTCACTCTTTAATACAATAGTGGACATGAAATGTATTTAGCACTTTGTCATGAAATGAAATTAAAAGATTTACTTTTTTATAAAATGGTTGTTACATATTGAGGTTTTCATGGAAGTTTTAGTGGACAAGGTAAGTCAGTTATACTAGTATCGAATCCTAACGTTGATGGAAAATAACAAATATCCGATAACGTGATTTTGAGTAATTACGTTGATGGAAAAATAACAAATACCCGATAAGCTGATTTTGAGTGCTGAAAAACGTGAAACCTTTAAATTTATTTTATTTGAAAGAGAAAAGACCACCAACCCTACTCTCATACCAAATAAATACACATCCAAAAACTAACATTAAAGATGAAACTGTACCAAACGAACAAAATAAAAAAAAATAAAAAAGGTTCATACATTAATTAATTAATAATCTTCATACACAAAATCAAACAATTAAACAAGAAAAATTTGAACTTGTGAATGAAATTTCTCTTCTCTTCTTCTCTGCCTGGTTCTGAGGGGTGGTTGATAACTTTCCTTAGTTGGTTTGGTTGCTGCGGAAAGATCCCAAAGCTTTAACAGCTCCAGCTCTCAATACAAACTGATGGTATATTGCTGCTGCCATTGCTCCCACCATTGGTCCAACCCAGAATATCCACTGCACGAGTAATAATTGTTATATAGTGTCGATGTTAATAACATTAAATCTGTCGTAAATTAGTAAAAACTTACTTGGTCATCCCAGATTTTTTCGTGGCCGTAAATAACTGCAGCTCCAAAGCTCCTAGCTGGGTTAATACCAGTTCCAGTAATGGGGATGGTAGCCAAATGAACCATGAAAACAGCAAATCCAATTGGAAGAGGAGCCAAAACCTTCATGTTCAAATTAAATACTTTTGAGTTGGTATTGAAAAGAACAAAAAACAGAGCATACAAAAGGAGTTTTTGTCGTCTATTTCAGATCTACTAGACCCAAAAACAGAGCAAACAGGGAAGTTATTACTATTCCACAACATATTTATATGAATTTGAAACTTTTAAAATTCAAGTTTTGTCTTGTGAGAGGGTAACTACTTACAGGGACGTGGGAATCGCGAGCGCTTCTTTTTGGGTCAGTAGCAGAGAAGACGGTGTAAACAAGCACAAAAGTTCCAATAATTTCAGCACCCAAAGCAGTTCCTTTGTTGTAACCAGGTTGCACAAAGTTAGCACCTCCACCTTCTGCGTTGTAGTAATGCTTCATGAACAACTTAACGAAACCAACACCACAAATAGCACCAAGTGACTGTGCAATTATGTAAGCAACTGCTCTTATCAATGACACTTTCCTTGCCAAGAACAACCCAAATGTCACCGCCGGGTTAATATGACCACCTTCAACAACAACAACAACAACAACAAAAGTAGCTCCGTTAGTTCTTTTTCTCTTTACTTTACAAAGAGGACAGAGATCTAGAACCCATAACTATTTTTGAAGTTATGGATTCAAAATTAAACATTTCTTGAAATTTTAGACACATATTAATGATTCATGCCAAAAACATCAGACTCAGTTGGACCCATGAACTATATACATCACCCACCTCCAGGTACGGACGGAGCTACAGTTCTTCTTACAAGTTCATCAAAACCCACTAATTTTACCTCAAACTTTGTATTTGTGTTAAAAATTTCATACCCATGAACTCAAAATACAAAGTTAGCTCAAATCAAAATTCGAAAGTTGTAGTTTTACCAGAAATTCCAGCAGTACAGTAAACTAGAACGAAGATCATGCCACCAAAAGCCCACGCAATTCCAAGAATCCCAACACCATCACATTGGTCGAGTTTGTTGAGTTTCTTGTGGCCGATAACAGTAGCAACGGTGACATAAAGGAAGAGAAGGGTGGCGATGAATTCAGCTATAACAGCTCTGTAAAAAGACCATTTGGTAAGCTCAGCCATGTCAAGAAGAGGAGCTGGAGGAGGGTCAACATAGTCCTTTCCATGATGATGAGCTTGTCCTTCTTCAATTACGTCCTTCGACATTTTTTTTAGAAGTTTGGCAGTGAAAGAAACAGAGCTTTTTGAGTTTTTGGTTTTTCAGTGAGTGAGGAAGATGATGAATTTGTGCTAGCTTATAAGGGGATAACGAAAGGGTATTTAAGGAAATTTAACTGAGTAAACAACGATATATTCCTGTCAACAAGATAATCATAATTAAGCAAATCATAATAATAATAATAATAATAATAATGGTTATTTAATTCAAATTCTAGTTGTTTCTAGCTAATTGTTGTCTTCACTTGAGTTTCCTTTAACTGACATATTTTTTTTTATTAATCTAATACTTAATTAACAAATTTGTTAAATTTAATTACAATACTAAGTAAAATTCATTGTATTAGAATGATTTTATATGTGTACTATTATATAGGTGGTGTAGGGCTTAAAATGCAGTTCCATTTAACTTATGAAATTTTTTGTTAAAATAAATTTTATTAGATATATTTAATCATATCAAAGGAAAAATACTAGGTAATTAAATAAACTATAAGAAAACATGCAGAAAAATTAATCATTCTTTTCAGCCGTAGGCATTTCATTCATCACTTTATTTATTAAATTAACTCATTTTGATATATTTAAATTTAAGAAAATACTCCTTAATAACCCATGTATTTATTAATTTAATTTATTTTAATTCACTTGAATTCAATTCAACTCGTCTTACTTGACATCCTACTTTTGACCTACTTCATTGATCTTTAAATCATGCTGTTATGTGTCTAATGATTTTTAATTATTGTTGTTATGCTAGAGTGTTCTTTACTTCTTTTATCTTTATATATCAATCATATACAAATAGACCACAAGTTTATGTTCTTAACTTGTAACTATACCCTATAAGAATTCAAAAGTATATTTCTTTAATCTGTGACATTTTCTGTTTCTCGAGAGTTAAACAATTTAAGTTTGATCGACAATTTACACATGAAATCTTTATAAACTACGTAAAAAGTACTATAAGTCACAATAATTAACAATTTATGTATAAAAGTTTTATGATCAAATATAAACCTGTTTGAATTTTGAAATTTAAAAAGTATCGCATAAATTGAAACGGATGGTACATGTTAGCACCAATTTAGAGGGGGTAGAGGGTAGGGGGTAGGGGGTAGTTGGGGGTGGGTGGGAGAAAGAGAGACAGCAAGGCCATGTGAGGCTAATCATGTGTTGATCTCTACTCAGTACTCACTACTGAGTTGTTTGTGGGCACTTTTGTCTTCACCCTTAAAAAAACCACCCCAATCCCTAGTACTCTTTTCCTGTCCACCCCCACCTCTCTAACGGTTACATATCTTTTTCTTCTTTTTTTTCAATATAAATATGTGTTATATATCTTTTATTCTTTATTGAAATTTTAGGTTTTGATAGGACGTATAAAAATTGTGTTAAATATAATGCATTGATTTGATAATGTTAATAGTAGTTTTAGTTTGTTTGCATTAGTAGTGTTGATTACTTGTATTAGTTATATCGAAATTATTTTTTATGTAGTATTTGATTTGATGTATTAAAGATAATATGTATTGTATAATTTTTTTTGTCCTCTACAACTACTATAGAAAAAATGTTGAGAAGGTTTTGAATGACAATTGTGTTTCTAATCACATTAATGCATTATGCATATATTAAAATTCCTTGCATGGCCAATACCTTGAATTACTAATTATACATAGCTTAATACTAAATAAAATTAACAAATAAGTTGAAGAAGTATACCAAATAAAACACTAGCAATTCACTATACTAAATATACATTTTTTTTTTCTAATGCACTCTATCAAACGACATTTTAATTTCAAATCAAACCATGTACCAAATACCGTAATGAAATGAAAAATTTCCTTCATTTTTAACTAAAGGTTTTGAGTCGTGTTTTAAAAATTAAATTTCTTCAAACCTCTAGTAAGAATCATTAGAATCTCACGTAATAGACTTTCTGCAACTTGAATTCGAATTAATTGAGACAATAAATTTTTGAATATCTTGATAGTTTTACTCAGGTATAAGTATTTTTAAAAGACATGTTGTAAAACTCCCAAATTAATTTTAAACAAACTAATTAACATCTACTGCCAAAATTTTCCTTAAAGCAAAAGAAGATATGGAGTCTAATCTACAAAATTTGGAACCAAATAATTCATAATTTGACTTGTAAGGATTTGTTCCTTAATATTTAGTCTAAATGGCTTAATCCAAAATCAAGAAATTCATGGAAAAATTGACTCTTCCAATATCAAAACATTAACGTAAAAGTAAAACATTTTTAAGTTGTTGGTAAGAGTTCTTCATGTTCATATAAAGTAAAAGAGTTACTCCCTTTTATTTCAAATAGAATGAATTCTTTCTAAATTAGAAAATAAATAAATTTAAACAATTTTTTATTATAATAATAATATATTCACTGTAATCCTACAATTATAAGGTTTGACGAGATAGGACTTACCCAATTTATATCCATCTCTATAGGATAGAGATGTTATTTTCGTTTCGATAAACATTGACTCGAAAAAAAAGTTTGCCAAACAATATTATTAAAAAATATGACAACACAATAACAAATATACAAAACAAATGAAGGATAAAAAATGTCCTTAACCTATTAGAAATGGTTCAAAAATGCCCTCCTTCCACCTATTGGTTTAAAAATTCCCTCAACATTGAAAATAAAATAAAAAAATGTGTTTTCTAAATAATTCTACTAATAAGAAAAATAGGAGAGGACGGTAGTCCTTCCTCTCCCTCAAAAACTCCAACAAGATTCAAATATATCTACACTAATCTCCTATTTTAATTCTCGACCCGTAAGTCTCAAAAGTAACACAGTCTTTATATATAATCTATAAAAATGAACGATAGTTGCCTCCTAGTTAAGGAAAGTGTAAAGTAAAGCTGAAAATTACGTGAAGGTGGTAGTGGGATCAGGATGTTTTTGTACGAAAATCAATTTTGCCCATCCCTTTACCTTTTCTAAAATAATTTTTAATTTTAATTAAATTGTTCTTTTTATTATATCTATAGTTGTACAAACGTGGATAGACAAAGCAAATTTGCTGTCCTTATCTGGAATTAATTAATTGTGTAGCATAAGGAATATATTTATTTGAATGTAGATACTTAAAAAGGAAACCATTTAATTTATTCTTATTGTGATTGGCTGTAGTATTTTGATCAATCATCATTATTATAATTGAAATGACACATCTACATCCTTGTGGATCATATAGGAACTCATTAATTTTTTTTAATGATAATCTTAGGTGTCTTAATATATTAAGATGCACAATTAACTAAGTAATGACAAATTCAGTCAGTCAACTTGTGGTAAAAAAGAAAAAAATAACTTTATTGGAATGTGAAAACAAACAATTTATCGTGTGGCTCGAAACTGAATTTTGTTCATTAGTTTGGTTAGATATGTTGTTATTAGTTATTAGGGTTGAAAACAGTACAGTACCGTTACACATTCTTTAGAAGCTGCAAATTCTCAACTTTCCTTTTTTCTTTTTGTCCTTCCTTTCATTTTTGTAAAAGTTAAGTTGGAGATATTGATCTAACATATTGAAGAGCGTAAAGTGGAGTCTGAATTGAGGAGGGTAAAGTGTACGCAAATGTTACCTTACTTCAAAGATAGATAAATTGTTTTTGATAACACCCTTGGCTCAAGAACAACACTGAATGGAAAAAAAAAATCAATTTATTTTGAAATAAAAAGGATATTATAGACTTTTAAAATTTTCTAGCCATTTAGCATTACCCTATATGTTCCATAAAGAGGAGCCTGAACGAAAGAGGATAAAGTGTACACAAATATTACTTTACCTCAAAGATAGAGAAATTATTTTCAATTACACCCTCGGTTCAAGAAAACACAACCCAAAGCAACTCAAAAAAGAAGTAATACTAACAATATTATATATAGAGAGAGAAAATAATATGATAGTCAAATAATAAAAATAAAAGAATAAAAAACTATGCAAGAATACTATAACTATTAGTATGAATATATATTAAGTTAATGCATGGGCGGCTCAACGTAACTGGAGGTCTAAAGCGAAATTTTATTTGAGGCCTAAAAAACTTCATACATATTTATTTAAAAATTATTTTTCTAATTGTTTAGATGCACATTATTACTTCAACTTTTTAATAGATGATTTATTTGAGTACTTTTTAATTTTAAAAAAATTAATTTTAGGTAAGATTTTATCAATTCAATGCTGAAAAATATCCTTTTACTAAAGCAATCATTATATAAATTGTTAACATAATTCTCTAAGAAATAAGTTGACAAACTTTAAGCAAAATAAGAGTTAGAACCATAGAATCTGATTCAAGACGTTGATAACTTGATATACCTAACTTTGATTGAAAATTTAAGTAAAAAAAAATTGCGATTCACTTTGTTCAACATTGTTCGACTAATGATTCTGATTTCTGATAGAGTATTACTTTAACTTATCAAAGATTTGAAGAAAAAGAGTGAAAAAGGAATTTTAAAATAAATAAATAATGTGAATGTCAGAAATGTAATAAGACAAAACAACGTTTTCTTGATTTCTTCCATTTGAGTGGAGTTAAGGAGAAT